>PVKS010017632.1:0-41627 GCA_004027875.1 Aplodontia rufa
AAAGTTTAATTCATAAATTAGTCATAGTAAGATTTATTTTGGGGGGTGGTTTACTGGGAATTTAACCTAGGGTCAATTTACCCCTGAACCACATCCCCATCCATTTATGTATTTATTTATTAATTTTGAGACAGGGTCTCATTAAGTTGCCTAATGCCTCATTAAGTTACTCAGGGCCTCACTAAGTTGCTCAGGCTGGTCTTGAACTTGCAATCCTGTGTTAGCCTCCTGAGCTGCTGGAATTACAGGAGTACATGATCATACCTGGCTCACAATAAGATATCAACAATAGCTAATAATAAAATAGAACAATTATAACAGTATACTTTAAAACAAGTTATTAAACCTTAGCAACTGTTTATTTCTGGAATTTTTCATTTAATGTGTTCAGACTACAGTTGACTGTAGATTACAACCTGTGGAGCATGAACCACAAATGTGGGGGAACTGTTGTACTTTGCAGATCATAGAAAATTGAATTTTCCAGCTTTTGATCATGACAACTTCCAAACATGTAGAAATCTGAGTAGTGAAATGTTCACCATTACTGAATTCCAATAATTAATATTTGGCTAAATTCATTTTGTCTAGATTTGGTTAAAGACAAATACTTCTTTTTCTCCCTTTTTTGTTCTGAGCCATTTGAAAGTGAGTTGCCGACATCAGGATATTTTATTTTGCAACTTGTCAGCAGGTGTCTCTTAAAAATGATCCCCCGCTTCCAGTGTGGTGGCACACACCTATAATCCCAGTGATTCAGGAGGCTGAGGCAGGAAGATGGAAAGCCAGCGTCAGCAACTTGGTGAGGCCCTAAGCAACTTAGTGAGATTGTTGTCTCAAAATAATAAAATAAAATAAAATAAAATAAAATAAAATAAAATAAATAGGGCTGGGGCTCTTTAGTTAAGTTGGCTCAGTGGTTAAGCATTCCTGGGTTCAAACCCTGGTACTTAAAAAGAAAACAAACCTACCAAACAAAAAACGGTCCTCCTCCATGTGACAACATGAATACCTGAGTGCATGTCATTTGAACTCCTGCAGTGGGGGTCGCACCTGACCCTTAGAAGCACAGGCAGCAGGCACACATTCTCCATACGTAAGAAATGAGGAAATGGACTCAGAGAGGTGAAGTGACTTGCCCAAGGTCACATGGCTTGGCAGCGTGACAGGCAAGGTGGCTTGATGGAACCCTTTCCACTGTGCTCTCTGTGCCCCCTTGACCAGCAGGCCTCTTGGAATGGACCCTTCCCAGGCTTGGTCTGGAAACAGTGTAATCTGAGGAACAGATCAGCACTGTGTTCTCCACGTTCATGAGCCAAGGTGAAAGAAAGATGAAAGGACTTCCTGAAGTCACACAGTGATTGACCAGGGCCAGCTCTCCTATCCTCCCACCCCACAGCCCACCAGCTGGGCCCCCTCTGCTGTCTCCAGTTAGGGGATTTATCTGGACTTGAGGATCATTCCAGAAAGACAGGCTACAGCTAGAAAAAGCAGGACTGGGCAGCCAACACCCTCAGTCTAGAATTCTGTCCTGTCACTTTCAGCTGCATCACCTTGGACAAATGGCTAAACCTCTCTGATGCTCAATTGGTCCCAAACCTACCTGCAAAGCTTGTTTTGGCGTTCGATTCAGGTAGTAGTGCACAGTGCCTGGCACGTAGCACTCGTTCTTTAATGTTTCCACTTCCCTATCCACCCTCTCTCTCTATTCTCTTGCACTTAGTAGGCTTTCAGTAAATGTGGAATTCATTAATTCAGTTGGCCACTGTTTATGAAGGACCCACCCGTGCATTGTTCTAGGCCTTGGAGAGCTAATGGTGGGCAAAGCACACGGCCCCCTGGACTGGCGTTGTGACTCAGGGTAGAGCACTTGTCTAGCATGCACAGTGCCCTGGGTTCAGTCCCTGTAAAAGCAAGCCAAACCAAAGCAAAACACAAGGCTCTTCCCCGCGGAGCTTGAGGGCTGCGGGAGAAGACGGGTCAATTCCTGGGAGGGGTGCTGGCGGGTGAGCCTCATGGGCGCTGGAAGGCAGGGGGCGCTGCCCTGTGATGGGACCAGAAAGAAACTCAGCATTAACTGGACAAGGGAGCAGGGGATGGAGGGAGGCAAGGGAAAGGGGTCACTTCTCCAGCCCCATCATGCTTACCTGTGAAGTGGGTGCCCACACGGTCTCCCTGGCTTACTCCAAGGACTCTGTGACATCACGGATATGAGCATGTCCTGTGAACCCTGAAGTCCTTCTGCCAGTTCCCCCTGCACAGGTGCCATGAGTGTCTCAGGCCCCTGGTCCCTCCGCTGTCCCCCCAGAAGGCTCACCTCTGACTTTCCTCTCTCCAGTGTTGGACAAGTGGTGAATATCAAGGCCAAGGTGAACCGAGCCTTCAACTCCAGCATGGAGGTGTGTGGGCGGGCCCCTCCAGGGCTGGGGTGGGCCTCCCTCCTCCTTCCTCCTTCCTCATAGCCCCAGCCCAAGACCCCAGCCCAAGCACTCGTACTGCAGAGACCTGTTTAGGGCCGAAGAGTTCTGAAGCAGCTGGCAGGGCTGGGAGGATCCTGAGACCTTCCTATCCAACTTCCCATAGCCCAGAAGGGAAAATTGAGGTCCAGCAAGGGGAAGGACCTGTTTTAGGTGACTGAGCCACGTAGTGTCCAGCGTGGGACTTGACTTCAGCCCCCTAGCCCAGGCCCTCTTCAGTAGCTGGGTGGTTGTGGGTTTGGAGGGAAGATAGCTGCTGAGTCTGATCCCAGAGGCAGAGCCTGCAGCTAAGGAGTGCTGTGCTTCTGCCCATTAGCCTCCCTCCGTGGCCTCTGTCTCCTTGTCTGTGAAATGGGAACATGTTTCCTGCGCTGCAGGGCTGCTGGACAGGGGTGCTGCATGGTGATGCTCAGGGCCTTGTGCTCTGGGGGAGGACTCCTCTTCCTCCCTCTGGACTGCAGGCCCAGGCAACCTCACCTAGCCGAGCCACTGAGGCTGGGGGAGCAGAGTCCTGACTATACCTCTGGGCACCCCTTGAGTGCCCAGGTCTCGCCCAGGCACCCCCAGCTGTCCATCCTTTGAATTTAGCCAACATTTGCCCTCTCAAAGCCCTTTTGTGGACACAGTCTCACTTTGGTTTTCTCAGTAGCTCTGAGAGGGAAGCTACAATCATTCTCATTCTACAGATGAGGAAACCAAGACCCAGAGAAGTGACTTGCCCAAAGTCCCCAGGGAGCCAGGAGCAGAGTCAAAACCAGCCATGGGTCTCTGGGTGATACAGAAATCTCAGAGGCCCATTGGGATGGCCCTTCCTGTCTTGTCCAGCTTGGGGCCCTGAGTTGATGGCCTTTTCTTCCCTCCCCACTCTTCCATCTCACTCTTCCTCTCCAGGTAGGCATCCAGGTGGCCTCTGAGGACCTGTGCTCTGAGAAGCAGTGGAATGTGTGCAAGGCCTTGGCCACCTTTGTGGCCCATCGGGACATCTCCAAGGTAGGCACCTGCTCCTACCGCTCAGTGCTGCTTGCCAGTGCTGCTGCTCAGTGCTGCTGGTGGGCCCAGGCCACAGACCTGGGAGGAAGGCCCATTGCCATCCAACCCCAGCCACCGCCCGCTCCTTTCCTCACCCCTCTCCGTACAACTCATGCAAAGAAGTTTTGTCAGAATATTCCTCATGTTTACAGTGACCCATCTATTCTCTGGGACTTTGCCCAAGAGGGGAACTGGAGGGATTTTTGAGGATGGGTATGATATATCAGGTCAAGATGGAGGCAGGAGTGGAAGAATAGGGTGGGATCTAGGGGGTAAATCTAATTTAAGAATATATATATATATATATCATATTGTTACTTTGGATGCATTTTTGATTATACAATAACTAAATTTCTTGATAAAAAAAGTATCATTCTAGAAAAAAAGATGGAGGCAAGAAGGTGGGCACAAAGAGAGGAGAAACCTGGTAACCCACCAGCAGCCCAGGCCTACTAGGTGCCAGCCTTGTGTTGCCTTTCTTTCTTTAAGAGAGAGAGAGGGACAGTGAGAAAGATAAAATCGATTTTTATTTAGTTTTTCATTTGGCTGTCGTTGCTCCGACACTTTGTTGTGTACGTGGTACTGGAGTTTGAAACCTTGTCCTTGTGCATGCAAGACAAGAGCCAAATCGCTGAGCCACTGCTCCAGCCCTCTTCCTCTTTCTTTCTTTCTTTTTTTTTTTTTTTGGTACTGAGGATTGAACCCAAGGGCGCTTTACCACTGAACTACATCCCCAGCCCTTTTCATTTTTTATTTTGAGACACGGTCTCACTAAGTTGCTTAAGGCTTCGCTAAATTGCTGAGACTGGTCTTGAATTTGCCTCAGCCTCCCAACCTGCTAGGATTACAGGCATGTGCCACTGTGCCCAGCCCTGTGCTATTTAAAGAAACTTGTCCTGAGCATTGCCCTACCTGTCCCCTGGCCAACAGGTGAAGCTGAAACAGATCATGCCACAGACAGAGGAGGAGAAAACTGAGCACAGTGTGGCGGCCGAGCGCCGGCGCATGCGACTGGTCTATACGGACACCATCAAGGGCCTCCTGGCCAATTGTGCCATTCAGGAAGGTGAGCAGCTGCTCACTCAGAGGGATGGTAGCTGGCACTGCTGGGCAGAGAGAGGGAGCCTTCTAGGGACCTCTGCACCTGTTGGCCTCATGGGCTCCTCCAGAGAAATAAAGGAAGTTCTTGAACCTCTCACTCGGTGTCCAGGATCCCAGGTCGCAGGAGCCCAGCATCAAAAAGCCCAAAAGCCCAGAGCCCAAGAGCCATAGTCCAGGAGCCAAGTGCCCTGAAGAGCCATGGAGATGGAGATAGGATGTGTAGAATTCCCTTTGGTGCCCACAAAATACATTTTGAATCTCTAGGAGCCAAGGTATTTAGGAAGGTACTATTGAGCTAGGCCTTGAAGACTGTAGGACTTTTTTTTTTTTTAAGCCCCGGCCCCGAGCTCCCCGACTGTAGGACTTTTTAAAAAGCATCTCTGTGTGTATTTTTTTTCTCTCCAAAAAGATATAGATTAAAAACAAGACACCCTCCTATCCCAGAACACAGGTTCCCTTCCCAGAGGCAATTACTGTTACCTTTTTTTTCATTGTGGTACTGGGAATTGAACCCAGGGGTGCTCTACTACTGAGCTACATCCCTAGCTCTTTTAATTTTGAGACAGGGTCTCACTAAATTGCTGAGTCTGACCTTGAACTTGTAGTAGTCCTCCTGCCTCAGCCTCCCAAGGTGCTGGGATTCCAGGTGTGCACCACTGCACCCGCTGTTGACTGGTTTTTAATACCTTTTCAGAAGAATTTCCTGCAGACTTAAGCATAGCGTGTTTTATTTGTCTCCTTGTTTTTACTCAAAAGGGAACATATAGGTCATATTTTTTCTGTATGTCAATTGCCCCCACCCCATGTCTCTAACATTTCTGGAGATTATTCTACATGAGCACACAAAGATCTCTTTTGGTAAGATGAGGGCAGGCTCTCCTGACAGAGGGCACAGCCCAGGCAAAGGCCAGGAAGGTGACATTGAATTTCTTTACCAATCTCTAAAATGTTCAAATTCAGTTTTCCCTTAAAACCTAAGGGAAGCAATTTGAGGGCAAATAAAAGGTAATTCAGCTGTCCAGGTGGGGAGTGAGCCTGGAGAACTTGCTAATCCCAGTGAAAGCATGACAGGGAGCTTGGAATTCCTTGTGTCCTGTTTGCTCTGGTCTCGGAGGCCAGGGCTAGGGAGGCCCATTTCTTCTCATGGGCCCCCTGGCGTCCATCCATCCCACTGCAGCCTCCTAGTCCTCTCCTGTCCTGATGGCCTTCTCCCCATGGGCCAGTCTAGATACCTTTGCCTGACATCCAAGCCTTTGGACTGACTGTCTGGCCCATCTGGTGCTGTTCAGCTGCAGCTAACAAAGTCCCCTTTGTGTCCTACCTATCCCACCCCCAGACCTGGGCTTAGGCTCCCCCTGCCTATAGCATCTTGGAGAACCTGCCAGGCAGGGGAAATGCCACCCCTCTGATGGGCCCTCCCTGCAGTGGGCTCTCTCCACAGGACCCAGGAGACAAATGGCACCACCTTGGGCTGGGAGGGGCACATCAAGTCCAGAAGCCCAAGGCCCCTTTCACATTCTGGCCTCTCTTACTGAGGGCATCCTAAGGACACGGCTGGATGTAAGGGACAGGGAATGGTCAGGGCAGAGGGTATAGAAGAGCTACACTTTCTGAAGTTTATCCATTGAGCTTGGAGCTGAGTCCTTTATAACCACCAAATAGTGGGACTGAGTTGACACCTGCCCTTTTCAGATGGGGCTGCTGAGGTCCACATGGGTCAAGTAGTCTATGTGGGTGGAGCTGGAGTTTGGGCCAGGTGTGCAATTCCCTGAGATGGGTCATGTCCTTCTTTCATGTCCATCCGCCCCTCACAAGCCTGTGTCTCATTCCCTTGTTGCTGGAGGGTAGGATGGGGATCCCAGGGCTGCCAGGGGAGGGTCTTCCCTGGGTACCTTCTTACCTCCCTGCCTCCCTTTCCTGGCCCCTTCCCTGGCCAGATCTGGACAGCAGGGATTGCAACTTCATGGTGCCAGCTGAGAAGACCCGCGTGGAGAGTGTGGAGCTGGTTTTGCCCCCTCATGCCAATCACCAGGGCAACACCTTTGGGGGTCAGATCATGGCCTGGATGGAGAATGTAGCTACCATTGCAGCCAGGTGAGGGCATGGCCTCCTCCCTCCTCCTCCCCTTGGTGCTCCCTTGTACCTACTGTGTTGTAATTCAAAGCCTCTGAAGCTTGGCTCTTCTGTTAGGGTAATCTGGGGCTTTTGGACCTGGAGAACCAGAGAGAAATGTTTTCTGGTGAGCTGACCATTCCTTGCTCCACTCATAAAGTCTACTGTTTGTCCTCATGGCTCCCCTGGAAGACACCAGACCCCTGGTCTGGCCGTACAGCCTCCCCTCCATCTGGCCCTGCCTGCTTCTCTTAATAACTTGCACACTCTTTTTTTTTTTTTAACGCTTTTTTTTTAAGAGAGAGGGACAGTGAGAGAGACAGAGAAAGAGAGAAACAACTTTATTGAGTTTTTCACATGGCCTTAGTTGCTCCAACACTTAGTTGTGTATGTGGTGCTGGGGTTTGAACCTGGGTCCTCATGCTTGCCAGGCAAGCGCCAAAACCACTGAGCCACCGCTCCAGCCCTGCACACTCTTTTTAAAATTTTTTAAAAATTTTATTGAATTGTGTTGTTGTTCGATCATAAATGCATATGTAGTAACAATATTATATGCCCCTGATCCTAATCCAGAATACGATATCCCAGTCTCTTGACTCTTGTATATTTCCCCACATAACAGATATAAATGTTTTATATATCTGTTTTATGTATATATATATATATATATATATATATATATATATATATATATGCATTTTTGGAATTAAATGATTGCCTAAGTATTATTGGGCTGCTTCTTGGGGGAGTAAAGAGTAAGCTACATTATTGCTCCCCACCTAAGTCCTTCCATCTCTTCCCTCCCTCTCCCCTCCTCCCTCCCTCTTCTTCCCTTCTCCCCCACATGTCTATGGTTCCCCTAGATTATGTGTTGCTTCAGCTTTGGGTCTAGTACATGAGCTTGACCTTTCACCCAAGCCTGGGTTTTGCTCTATCTTCTACAGATGAGGGAAAACATTTGACCCTTGAGTCTCAGGGTTTGGCTAACTTTGCTCAGCATAATTTCTTCCATTGCCGTCCATTTACCTGCAAATGCTGTACTATCGTTGTTTCTATTAGCTGGGTAGAACTCCATTGTATATATATATACCACAGCTTTTGGATCCATTCATCCATTGAAGGGCATCTAGGTTGATTCCATAGTTTAGCTATTGTAAATTGAGCTGCTATGAACATTGATTTTGCTGTGTCACTGTAATGTTGCACACCCTTTAAACCAAGCCATCAGCCAGTCCCTGTTCCCATGCTCTGCATTCCTAGCCCCTGCCTCTGACCCTGGTGAGGCCTCCTACCGTGCAGCCTCCACTATGCTTTGTTAACATCCTGCCCACCTCCCCCTCAAAGCCACCTCTGGCGGAGCATGGTGGTACACATCTGTAATACCTGTGGCTCAAGAGGCTGAAGCAGGGGAATCATAAGTTCAAAGCCAGCCTCAGCAACGTAGCAAGACCCTGAGCAACTTAGTGAGATCCTTTCTCAAAATAAAAACTATAAAATGGTCTGTGGGTGTGGCTCAGTGGTTAAGCACCCCTGGGTTCAATCCCCAGTACAAAACAACAACAACAAAAGCCACTCTGACTGCTTTCTTCTTCCTGGTAGTGTTCTTCCATAACCCCTGTTCCTGTCTTGGGCTTGTTCTACCCTAAATATCAGTTAAAAAAAAAAGTTATGACAACCTGCATTCACTGGTAGACTCTCTCATACCTCTCTGACTGTATTTGCTGTCCACTCTGCCTGGAAGGTCCTCCCCAACCCATCCTCCCCTGCCAGGCACTTCTTCCTCATCCTTAGAGCCAGGTTTATATGGCCCCCTCTCTGGAGCAGAGGTGCTCAAGCAATGCCATTTGGGGCAGTCCCCAGCTGTGAGTGCAATAAGATCTTGGAGGGAAGGGAGAGCCTGGATTGTCAAGGGTGGGCTTCCTGGAGGAGGAACACTTCACTGGTGTCTTGAATGACACTTAGCCCTGGGAGAGAGGGGCTTCCAGGTAGAGGGACAGCAGGTACTAAGGTGTAAATTTTGGGAAGAAGATGGGGAAGGGGCTTCCTTCCGTCACCTCAATGCATCTCCTTTCCAGCCATGCTCATAGACGTCAGCATTCTAAGCTGTGAAAGGGGACTTCAGTGCTGTGCCTCAGTGCAGAACTGTCTCTGGGTTGGGTCAGAGGGTGATACCTGTGGTTCTAGGATGGGTCTGGGGGTGGGAGCAGGGGCAAAGGCTAGCCCAAGCCAGTGACTGATGCACTGGGAGTCATGTCTCCTCATCCCTTGCCCCTCAGCCGGCTCTGCCGTGCCCATCCTACGCTGAAGGCCATTGAGATGTTCCACTTCCGAGGCCCGTCCCAGGTTGGGGACCGTCTAGTGCTCAAGGCCATCGTGAACAACGCCTTTAAGCACAGGTGAGGGGCTAGGATGGGTGGGGCCAGGATCACCCAGGGCTAAGGGTGCTTCTGACCCAACAGAGGACCTTAATGCAAACCTGCCAGCTCCCTTCACCCTACAGACTAGCTCTAAACCCCTGCTTGGCTGCTGGTCCCTCCGTATCATCCAAGTGCAGCTCCAGTATCCCTGGCTCCCCTGCTGCCCACCCTGGTGGGTTTGGGAGCTCACCCTCTGGGCTTCCCAGACCCTGTGCCTCCTGCTTTCTCAAACCCCTTGCTCTGGCTCTGGGACTGGGTACTGGAGATGCATGAATCATGAGGGCACTTCTAACCAGTGTCGGTTGTTTATCAGATCCTTTTCCACCCACTTCCTAAAACAAGTAGTCCCCAGGGTCCTTCCCTTGGGAATGAATTCTGCTACTGTTCCCATGGAAGCTGGTTTTGGATAAGTGTATGTCTTTTTTTTTTTCTTTTAGAGAGAGAGGGAGGGATGGGGAGAGAGATTTTATTTATTTTTTCACCTTTTTTTGGTTTGTTTTTCTAACATTTGGTTGTGCTGGGGTTGAAGCCTAGGTCCTCATGCATGCCAGGCAAGCACTGTAACCTTTGAGCCACCACTCCAGTCCAAGTGTTTTAACGATTTCAGAAAACAGAGTAATCGTTAAAAGTGAGGGATCCAGGGGGTTAGGGATTTAGCTCAGTGGCAGAGTGCTTGCCTAGCATGCGCAAGGCCCGGAGTTCGGTCCTCAGCCCTGAAAAAAAAAAAAGTGAGGGATCCGAAGTCAACCTGTCAGGGCTCAAGTTTGGTTCCACTTCTCATTGGATGTGTAACCGTGTGCAAATTACTCAATCTTTCTGAACCTCAGTTCTTGTACCCATAGAAAGCTCAGCACAAGTACATCGTATCTGAGGATTTACTGAGGTGTTACTAGCGGAGGAATACCATAGAAAGGGTTCAGTGAAGGCCAGCTGCGGCTGCTGCTACCGTGGTTGCCCTTGCTGCTGTTGCTGTCTGTGGTCCGAACAGCACGCATCTGCTGCTGTGCAGGGAAAGCCCTTTTCCAGGAGCTGCAAGGTCTGATTCTCTTCCTGCCTGGCGATGTGACCTTGGGCAAATGATTGCCCTGTCCTCAGTCATGGTTTCCCGTCTGCGTAAGGTCCACATTTTGTAGTCATAGATTCCCTCAGCAAGGGGATGGTGGTGGCTGTTATTTGATAATTAATAGCAGCAATGGAGCTGGCAGGAGCCGGGGTGAGAGGGTGCCTGGGCTCTGTAGAAGGAGCATTTCCTCAAGAGAGGCAGCACACCTCTGTCTCCTGGTTTGCGCCCTCTCATAGTGACTCTTGTGGTCTATGGCAACGTTTTTATACCTGCTTCTCCCCGGCTGTGAGCCCACGAGGCACTAACTGGACAGGTTTGTCCATGTCTATATCTCACTGCCTGGACATGAAGCAGGTGCTCTGTAAACAGTGATGGAAGGGGACACTTCTAGGTTTCTGCCCGTGGGACTTGGATCCAGGTTGCTGGGAAAACTGCAGGGGTGTGCACATGCATGTGTGTGCACCTGTGTGTGTTGGGGAGGGGAGTGGCCTGGGGAAGGTCCGTTCAGCATGGCAGCAGACCCTTCCCCCACTCAGCATGGAGGTTGGTGTGTGCGTGGAGGCCTATCGCCAGGAGGCTGAGACCCACCGTCGGCACATCAATAGCGCCTTCATGACCTTTGTGGTCCTGGACGCAGATGACCAGCCCCAGGTGCTGCCCTGGATTCGGCCTCAGCCTGGGGTAAGTAGGGGCAGCCTACTCAGCTGCCCCCTCAGCTCCCTCCCTTCCTCTCTGTTCCCCCTTGGTATGGCCTACTAGACCCCTGATGGGCCTGGGGAGTGAGGGACCCAGCCCTGCCTCTCTCCTGGGGCACAGCCAGCTCTGAGTGCTCTTGCTGTGACCCTGGGATAGTGAAGGCACACTTGACAGAACTTGGATTGGGTGTGTGAGTCTGGCTGGAGCTGGGTGTTCGTGGGCCTGCATGAGCCTGCAGAATGGGAAGACCCCTGACTCTGGGGGTCAGATCCTCACCTCACGACATTCCAGTGGACGGCCTCCTGGCTTTCAGTCCCCATCTATAAAATGGATGTATCTGCATTCCCTGCCTTCCAGGGATGTGGGGCTCATGAATGCTGACTCTGTGCCTGACTAAGCCCTGGAAGCACTCCTGAGGAGAGACTATCAGGATGATGGGGACAGGAGTGAGGGTCAGGGGCCTGGGATCCAAGGTCACTCTTCAAAACTGCTGCCTGTGCTCCTCATGGGCCAGGTGGTGGCTTTGTACAGACCTCCCTGTCTCTCCAGAAAGGTCCCCTTCCCTGCCTGCAAAAGTGAGAGTCACTTTTGCAGCATCTGCAGAGCAGGGCAGGCAGGGGTGGTTTGGAGGTGCAGGGCTGAGTCTGGGGTTGGGGCTGTGGCCGCCGCAGTGTCCCAGGCACTTGTCTTTGGTGCTCGTGAGTGGGACTTACGAGGTGGAGGTAGGGTGGACTCTGGGCCAGGCCATCTGAGTTCTGACCTGGCTCCCCCCACACTCTGTGACCTTGGGCAAGTCACACAACACTGTATCAGTTTCTTCCTGTGTAAGATGGGCAGACTGTGCCCAACCTTGGGGTTGCTGTCAGAGATGGAATTTGTGACGGTAGAACTTGAGCCCAGGGCTGGTTCATAGCAAGTGTCCAGGAAATGTGGGCTGCATTGACCACTGCAGGTGCCCTCTAAGGATCCTCATGTCACAACGAGGGAACAGGCCCCATGAAGGGAAATGGTGTTCCCAACGCCACTCAGAGACAGAGGGGAGCTGGCACTGTGGTTCAGTGCTGTGGCACTTTCCTGGTGGTCATGTTTTGACTCCAGCTGCCCCAGTGAGACTTGAGCTCCACGTTAGGACTACAAGGCCTCTCCTGACCCTGGGTGCTAGGCAGGGGCAGGGGCAGGGCTAGGGATAGCTGGTTGTGACACCTGCCCCATAGTCTGTCCCTGCTTCCTTCCCAGGATGGTGAGCGGCGGTATAGAGAGGCCAGTGCCAGGAAGAAGATCCGGCTAGACAGGTGAGTTGGCAGCTGGCCAGTGGAGGGACACAGGGTTCAGGGCTGTGTGCTGCTCTACTGACCCTAGGGTACTTGGCTTTCTTCTAGGCTGCCCATATGCCGGGCACTGGGCAGGGCCCTTTTTGTCTACAGTCTTTTGTTTTAGAACCATTTATATAGTGGTCTTATGGCCCATTGTACCAGTGAGGACCCTGAAGCCACAGTGGTGAGGTGGCTCACCCCCAGGTTCACAGATAGGTACCATTAATAGTCAGCGCTTAAACCTGGCCAGGCCCAGGTGATTATTAATCCTATGCTTATCCCATTGACCTTAAGGCCTGTGTGTTTGATGAACAAAGAAAGATTTAGCTGAGCACGGTGATGCACGCCTGTGATCCCAGTGATGGGGAGGCTGAGGCAGGAGGATCTCAAGTTTGAGCCCAACCTGGGCAACTTAGCAAGACCCTGTCTCAAAATAAAAAATAAAAAAGGCTGGGAATGTACAGTGGTACAGCCCCCAGGTTCAATCACCAGTGCTGAAAAAAAAAATGAAAGGAAGGTAGGTAGGATCAGATAGGAGGCTCACGACATGAACCCTGCTGTGACTCCTTAGAAGCCAAGTGCTGTAAGTCCCCCGGATCATAGGCCATTGCTAATAACTTGCAGGTGTTGAGGGAGCGCTCACCATGTGCCCAGCTCTGTCCTCTTGAGAAGCCCCACAAGACAGGTGTGACTGCTGATCCCATTTCATGGAGGAGGACACTGAGGCATGCGGGAATTTCTTAACAGGGGCATGGGGACAGATCCTTAACCGTGCTGTCCCTCCATGGCCTGGCCCCAAGCTCCTTAGGGCACTGGCTGAGGTCCTGCGTTATCAGCTGTTCTTGCCTGGGTGTCTGCACAGTCCAGTCTGACAGGGCTAGCTGCACAGGGCTGGCAAGCAGCAGGCATGCAGTGGCGTCTCTGGAGGTGATGGACTTCCAGGGACCCAGGCTCCATCTCCCTCCCTCCCAGGAAGTACATCGTGTCCTGCAAGCAGGCGGAGATGCCCCTCTCTGTCCCCTGGGACCCTAGCAACCAGGTAAGGCCCTCGCTCCTAGGGGACAGTCCTCAGGCCCATCAGGGTCCCTGACCTCTCCCTATTGGTGGGAGACTGAAGGTGCTAGGGTGGTAGGGAACCAAGGGCTTGCCTGTGTGCCCTGCTTGGCAGGAGGGAGCTGGGGCCCTCAGAGTGGCTTGTTTGGGTCAGAGGCAGCCTGCACCTCCTTCCCCAAGGCCTGAGGCTCTTTCCACAGCACCCACCTCTTCATGGCTCCAGTTCCTCCCCTCATCAGTGTGGCCTTGACCCAGAGAGCCCCAAGGAAGTGGGAGAAAAGCCTCTGTGTGCTCTCCCCAGGTGTACCTGAGCTACAACAACGTGTCCTCCCTGAAGATGCTCGTGGCCAAGGACGACTGGGTACTGTCCTCCGAGATCAGTCAGGTAGCTGGCTCTCACCCACCTTTCCTCTCCCTTTGGAGTGGCTAGAGGAGGCTGGTGGCAAGCAACAGGGACTCTCAGACCACTTGGGTCCAAAGGGGATTTCTTTAAAGCAATTTATTGGGGCTGGAGCGGTGGCTCAGTGGTTTCGGCCCTTGCCTGGCAAGCACGAGGACCCGGGTTCAAACCCCAGCACCACATACACAACTGAGTGTTGGAGCAACTAAGGCCATGTGAAAAACTCAATAAAGTTGTTTCTCTCTTTCTCTGTCTCTCTCACTGTCCCTCTCTCTTTATTTAAAAAAAAAAAAAGCAATTTATTGAGATCATGAAGCCAACCCAGTTCTAGAAACATGCCTGTCCCCAGCCTGGAGTGGCGAAGTCCAATCTTTCCCTGCTGTCTGCCTTGCTCCAACCTGCAACCTGCATGCCTGCTGTTCCCCGCCCAGCCACTTCCTCCCTCCGCCCCTTCTACAGTGAGTCACCCCAAGGATGAGGGAAGTGGGCTGAGGGGAGACCTGAGCTCTGCCGCTCTAGCCTGCACCCTGGACAGATCACCCCTCCCCACCTGTGACCTGATGGTTGCATGCACCCCTGGCTCTAAGGAGCCACTGCATTGTTGCCTCGGTCACTGTGTCTTTTTCTTTTTTTTTAAAGAAAGAGGTGACAGTGAGAGAGAGAGACAGAGAGAATCAATTTTTATTTAGTTTTTCACATGGTTTTCGTTGCTCTGAGACTTTGTTGTGTACGTGGTGCTGGGGTTTGAACTCACGTACTTGCGCATGCCAGACAAGCGCCGTAACTGCCAAGCCACCGCTCCAGTCCCAGTCACTGTGCCTTAAGATACCTTCCAATCCATTTGTATTAAGTTTGCTCAGAAGTTCATTTTTATGGGGATGCTGTTGAGGTCAGACAGGTTGAGCCATTTGCTAACAAATAGCAATCAGTGGCCGCCCTGAGTTTTTAGCACCTGCCTCCAGCATCCCAGGCAGCACCCCACCACCCAGCACAGTCTGGGGACGGGGAGCAGGGCTGAGGCTGCCATTGGTCCATGCAGGTCCGCCTGTACACCCTGGAGGAAGACAAGTTTTTCTCCTTCCACCTGGAGATGGTGGTGAACGTGGATGCGACCCAGGCCTTCCTGCTGCTCTCAGACCTGCGTCGCAGGCCAGAGTGGGACAAGCACTACCGGTGAGAGTCAGGGGCTGGCCAGGGAGGATCCCTTCTCAGGACTGGAGGTGGTATCTGCTGCTGACCATCCCTCCTCATGCTTACCCCTGCTGACCTTCAATGGGGACAGGAAGTCCGGTGGGAGGGTTGTAGTCCTCTTAGGCAGGGTCAGGGTCATAGGCATTTGGAACCCTTCTAGAGACTGAGCCTGGGATGGGACTTGGAAGCCTGGATTTAAATCCTGTTTCTGACCCAATTAGCTGTGTGACTTGGGGCCAGTCACTTCCTTTCTGGGCCTCAGTTTTCTCCCTCTTAAAGTGGGTACTTGGAATGTGAGTATTGGGTTTGTACTGAGGGATAGATGATATTCAAACCATGATTTGTGGAATCCAAGGGAGCCCAGGGATTATATGGGGTAAAGTTGGAAGGCTGTAGGTGGGGCCCCCTCCCAGGTTTAGGCCATTTAAATAAAGTGGCCAATTTGCAGAATTTACAAGTTTTCCAATTCTTGTAGATACGCACATGAATATGTTATTTTCGAATACAAGGAATGACTCAATGTTATTCCTTTTTTTGTCTGTTTTTTTGTTAGTGGGGATTGGACCCAGGGGTTCTTAACCACTGAGCCACATTCCCCAGCTCTTTTTATATTTATTTTGAGATAGGGTCTTGCTAAGTTGTTAAGGGTCTTGCTAAGTTGCTGAGGATGGCTTTGAAGTTGTGATCCTCCTGCCTCAGCCTCCCAAGTTGCTGGGATTACAGGCATATGCCACTACGCCTGGCTGAATGTTATGCATTTGAACACATTTGTTCCCCAAATTTACTGATTCTTCATATAACTTCTTGAATATAGTCAAGGAAGATAAATATTTTTTAGTAAAATAGCCAAATATTCAGTGCTTAATATGGGAAAATTAATGTTTAAAGACCCTCAAAGATTTTGTTATGCCAGTACCCCAGCTCTGGGGGGGGGGGCTTTGATCACCTCACCAATGTCTTAAATGAGGAGCCTCCATAAAAAGGGTCCGTGCCTGGCAATTCAGGGAGTCCTCATTTGGCAAGTTAATTTTTTTTCTTGTGGTGTTGGGGACAAAATCCAGGGTCCCGTACAAACTAGGCAAATGCTTTACCACTGAGCCATGTCTTTAGCTCAGTTGATTTTGGACAAACTGGCCTTCTCCTTCCTACCTGGTGTCTCCACTAGAGCTGGCCCGCTTTGCCTTACTGAAGGCCTCTTTGCAGGAAGGGTGGTGTTGCTCTGAAGAGCCCTGGTCTTGGTAATCTGGGGCCTGCTGGGTGCACTCCAGGAGACTGAGAGCTGATTGGTAGTGGGGGTGTTGGGGGAGGTTACCTTCTGGGTCCTATTGAGCATTGCAGAAGCTGCCAAGGACAGCTGCTGCATGTGGGGCCCAGCAGACCCATTGTCCCATGGGAGCCGGGTGGCTCCCTGGGCCCTGATCTCCGATCTCCTCTAGGAGTGTGGAATTAGTGCAGCAGGTGGATGAGGACGATGCCATCTACCACGTCATCAGCCCTCCCCTTGGTGGTGATGCTAAGCCCCAGGACTTTGTGATCCTGGCCTCACGGCGGAAGCCTTGTGATAATGGGTAGGTGCTTTCCTTCTGGGGATGCAGTGAGGTGGCCAACTGGGGAGGGGGCCTCAGCCTAGAATCAGAGCTGTTTCCCATTGCCTGCGGGATTCCAAGCCCCACTAGGTTTTTCTGGGTTGGTTTTCCTGTATGTAAAATGGGGAGTAAAGGCCCACATTTCATCTTGAGTCAACTGTACCCTAAAGCAGGGCCGTCTATGGCCTAGGTGGCCAAGACTGCCTCGCTCAAAGCTATGGACAAACACTTCTCGCATGTACTTCTTGATCTGTCTCCTCTGGAAGCCTTTGTGACTGGAGTGCAGTGAGTTCTGCCACTAGTGGGAAGGCCAGGACAGCTGGCCTTGCTTCTGCCATAGACAGACAGGAAGATGAATAAAATCTCCAACCTCTTAGCTCTTCCCTTGCATGTCTGTAGTGGAGGTACTTTCCCAGGAAATCCCCAGGGTGGTGTGGGTGCCTCCCCTTTCCAACCTGGCCTTGAGCCAAAGCCAGGCTCACGCTTTGGGGGCAGAAGTTGGGGAGGGCCCTCTCTCCTGCTATGGCTGATCCCTGCCTCCTCCCACCATTCCTCCACTCCAGGGACCCATACGTCATTGCAATGAGGTCGGTCATGCTGCCCACACACCAAGAGACACCGGAGTACCGACGTGGGGAGTCTCTCTGCTCAGGCTTCTGTCTCTGGCGTGAGGGGGACCAGCTGACCAAGGTGAGGCCTGGTATCCCCCCCCCACCTGGCTTCACCCCAACTCCAGTTTTTTGAGCTGTATTGAGCTCAGTGCTGCTGGGCTAGGACAAGTCCAGACCTGGGTCCCCTTCCAGTATCCTCCCTCTCCTGACCTGGGGGAGCCTCAGAGTGTCAGGCTGAAAAGGAAGCCACGTGAAGATCTGATGGGTGCAGGGACAAGTTGAGCTTTGGACAAAGCTGTGTGTGCTAAGCCTGGGTTCTGATCTAAAAATTCATCTCATTATTTATTATGTACCTCTTCTTGTCTAAGAAGGCTTTATATGGCTCTGAGGGCCCATAAAACTCAGCAAGGCAGTCAGCATTAATTGAAAAGGTGGGGAGGAGGCCAAGAAAGGGGGGAACTGCAGCTCCCCCCACCAGCTCGCAGCTTCTGAGGCCCAGAAGCCCCAGTCCCGCCCTGAGCCTCCTCCAGGTGGGGATTCAGCCGGAGTTTGCTACATTAACACAGTTAAGCCAACAAGCTCAGAGAGGGCTTCGGCCCTAGGGTGATGTCCAATGTGTCTCTGTGGCCCCAGAGCACCTTTATTTATGGGGATTCTATGCTAGGTTCTGGAGACCCAGCCTCTGCTTTGTATGGCCACACAGCTGGTGGAAAAGATGCACAGTGGCAGTACAGCACGTGGTGACAGGCACCGGGGTTTCGGCACCTTGAGGGAGTTTTCTAGTCTTTATCTCCAAGACCCCAGGGAGCTGGGCTGCATTTGCTGCTCTCTCAGAAGTTGACCCCCTGCCTGCCTCAGGCCTGTCTCTGCCTTCCTGAGCACAGCCTCCCACCCCGCAGGTGTCCTACTACAACCAGGCCACTCCGGGCCTTCTCAACTACGTGACCACCAACGTGGCTGGCCTGTCCTCAGAGTTCTACACCACCTTCCAAGCTTGTGAGCGTTTCCTCCTGGAGAATCGGAACGACCTGGCCCCTAGCCTCCAGACACTCTAAGCTCCTGCTCTGTCCTGCCCCAAGCACTCCCGTGCAGCACTGGAGGAAAACAGAGGCATTTATTCCTTCCCGTAGGGAAGCCTTGACCCAAGGGGCTGGCCGGCAGAGTACCATGGTCATTTTCTGCCAACATCTGCTCATGAGTCCTTGAACCCCTGGTGTGGCCTGCAGTAGACTCTGGTCCTGTCCACCCTGCTGGCCCCAAGCAGCCCTTCCCACACAGCTGCACAGTTGCTCCCAGTAAGGCTGTGCTGTATCGTGACAGTGGCCCTGGGGGAGGCTGCCAGCAGCCTGGCCACAGCTCCTGCCAGGCTCTGGCCTGTTGGCCCAGCTTGCAGCTGGAAGGACACAGGTTGCCAGAGTCCCTGGCACAGCTCCAGCATGTCTATGAGCAGCTGCTCTCCATAGCCACTGCCTAGCACCTCCTCAGGCCAGCTGGGTGCCACTGTCACATGGGGGAACACCTCAGCCACAGCTGTAAGCAACTCTCTGCCAGCCACGTGGCCAGGGACCACAAAACTCCCATATGAGATTGTGGCCCCGACCCACACAGGCCGAGACAGGTGGCCAAGGGCAGAGAGGTGTGCCAGAGTGGCCAGAGATGGTCGGAGGGCTGCAGGCTCTGCTATGTGCACATGGATGCCCCAGCGCCCAGGGCGTGTGGCCAGCTGCAGCAGGCATGACTCCAGTGTCAGGGCAGGGCTGCCTGGGGCACGTATGACAGGCACAGGGTCCTTGGCTGCAGTTCCCTGGAGACCAACGTCCAGCAGGATCATGCCTTCTGTGTCTGGAAGAGACAACAGTTCCCATGGGAGCCAGAATCCCTAGTTAAATGGGAGCTGGGGAGCTACAGAGACAGCCTCGCCTCTCTGGAATTTGCCAACCCACTTCTGGGTTCCAGGTGCGGTGCCTGGTACTCGTCAAGACTAAAGTGATAAACTCCTAGTTCAGCTCTTGGCCTTTACTTGGGACTCAGACCCGGGGCAGGACATATAGCATGATGTGGCTGAGGACTCAAGGGCACCGTGCTTTTGATACAACTGCACCCCCTATCTGCCCCACCCTACTTTGTATCCAGTGTGTGGCTTACACGGGCCCATGTTGCCATGGTTACAGAGATCCAAGGTATCTACCAGGCAAAGGACTCCCCTGCAGATTAGCTAGGAATACCAGGGCCATAGACAGACTTACCAGCAAGGGTAATCATTGCTGTTTTGCCATTGCCTCGGACTTCTGGAACCAGCCACTGCACGCCTAGACCATCACCCCCAGGGGGCTGGAGAAGAGGGATCAGGCTGCTGCCTGTGTAGTACATTCGCTTCCGTGTGGCATTCACTGTGGAGTCCAAAATTGTCAAGATGAAGTGGCAACTATTCAGAGTGCCTTCTGTGTGTCCCAGTTCTACCATATTCTATGTCATCTTTCCCTTTGGTAGCTCACAAGAAATTATTTGCCCAAGGTCCTTCAGCAGTTACTGGATTGGAATTGGATGGAACGAGAGCTGGCTGTACCCACACTTAGTATCCTCTCCCTCGCCTAGGTGGCTTCTACAGTGGAAATGTGGACTCTGATGGGTCCCCTTGTGACAGCTCAGCTGCAGGCTCTCCTGGGTTCAGGGTCAAGGAAACAAGGGGTTTGCACAGTAGCATCCGAATCATTGATAAGGGGGCACAGTGGAGGGACTGCGCTCTGCAATGTTAGTTTCACCCAGAGGAACTGTGCTACAAGGGAAAGTGTATAGGGTTTGGAATTGGCTGAGTCCTAATTAGAGCTCTGCCTTATAAGATCTGATGACCTATAAACTCTAATTGTTGCGCCTGTTTCTCTGGAACCCCAGCTTCATGGATATGTGACACTTGATAGAATACCATCCCAGGGATTGCATTGCAACAGGCACTTGGAATGATTTCTTCCTCCTATTCCACCCAGAATTTTCCCCTTCTGATGTCCCTCTTCCCCAGCTCTGCTCAAGTGCCCACCCAAGGGCTGCCCTGTAAAACCTCCAGCCCACACCGCCCTTCCCAGGCTCTCAACCTACAGGCCAGCTGCTTGAACTGCGACAGGACAGGCTCAAAGAGGTCGTAGTAGACTTGGTGGGCGGCTGTGTTGTCCCGGATGTAAAGGAGATCATCCACTGATACGGGGTCGGAGGTGCCTTGCCACAGTGTCAGACTGTACCTGGGCCCAGACAGCTGGCTCAGTGCCTGTCTAGGCCAGGCCATCCCTTCAGCCCCACTCCCTTGTGCTCAGAGTTAGAAACTGGCTGGGCCCAGGGGTGGGGCTTCCCGTGGCCCCTCCTCCCTGAGCACCGCCCATTCCTGGGGGATGGCTAGAGCAGGGCTTGGGAGCAGGGAGGATGTGCCCACTTGCAGTGCCTATTTTTGAGTCCTGTCTTAGGAAAGGGACAAGGACAGGAGGGCAAGAGTTCAGGGGGAGGTCAGGTGTGAAGGGGCTGCCTTGGGACTCCTGTCACAGGGATGGGAGGCTGGAAAGCTGGGAGCTGACTGCAGGGTTGGGTGGGGGTCTGGATGGAGGTTGTAAGTGTAACCTCTACACCCCCAGGGGCACAGGTGGCGTAAGGGAGGAAGACGTGGGGAGACAAATTCTGTCTCAGAATAAACATTCTCATAGGCATAAGTTGTTCACCAATGGAAACACACCCTCCCCACCCTCAGGAAGTAGTGAGCAGCCTGCCACCAGAGGTATACGAATAAAAGGCAGGGGCATTGTAGAAGGTGTGAGCACCCGTGGGGGTTGGACAGGACCTTTCAGGCTTTCCAGGACAAAGTTCTGGGATCTGGATCTTCTCAGGCGCCAGGGCCTGGATGTGGGTTTGGAGTTAGCAGGAGCTGTGAGGAGCTGTGGGGTTTTCACCTTTCAGATTGGCCCAGCAGCCAGCTAAAGTGGGGCCAGGCAGCCCGCACCATGACAGCCCGCACAGGGAAGGTGACCCTTTGTGGCAGCACTCCCACCAGAGCCTGCATCTTCTCCACCATGGCTTGGGTGTAGGTGCTGTTCGGTAACAGGGGCACATAGAGAGTGGTCCAGCCGGGGGACACGGTGGCTTCAGGATACTTCTCCTGGACCAGTGCCAGGAACCTACAGAGAATCAAGATACTCTCAGCCACGCTGGCTCTTCTTCTCATAGTGTAAGGAAGTGGCAGGGTGGCAGGGCCTAAGGAATGTGTGATACGAAGGCAGTGACGGAACCCTAAACAACACCAGTGACTTGTTCATGGTCCCACAAGTAGGGCATGCACTTTGGAGTAGGGAAGTCCGGGTTCAGGTCCTGACCCTGACCTTGGGCTAGTCACTCAACCTCTCTCTCTCTCTTTTTTTTTTTTTTTGTACCAGGATTTGAACCCAGGGGTGCTTAACCACTGAGCCACATCCCCAACCCTATTTTAATGTTTTATTTTGAGACAGGGTCTCACTAAGTTGCTGAGGCTGGCTTTGAACTTGTGATCCTCCTGCCTCAGCTTCCTGAGTTGCTGGGATTACAGGCGTGCACACCTAGCTCAACCTCTAATTCCTGAAGGATGGCATCACTTCCTGAAGGACAGTGCTGCTGCTTCTCCTCCTCCTCCTTCTTCCTCCTCTTTTCTTTTTTCTTTCGGTACTGGGGACTGAACTCAGGGGCTCTCTACCACTAAGCTACATCCCTATTTTATTTTGTATTTTGAGATAGGGTCTCACTATGTTGCCAAGGCTGGCCATGAATTTATAATCCCCCTGGCCCAGCTTCCTGAGTCTCTGGGATGTGTGTCACAAACCTGGCAAATTTCAGATTAAAAAAAATTTTTTTTTGGCCTGGCATGGTGGCACATGCCTGTAAATCACAATAACTTGAGAGGCTGAGGCAGGAGGATCTCAAGTTCAAAGCCAGCCTTAGCAACCTTGAGAGGCTTTAATTCTGACTCAAAATAAAAAGGACCAGGGATGCAGCTCAGTTGTAAAGTGCCTCTGGGTTCAATTCCTGGTATCAAAAAAAAATTTTTTTTTTTAAAATTTTGCTCTTATGCAAATTTTAATAGGCAAATAATCACTCCCCTGCCTGGAGCAAAATCAACACTCCAAGAAGACAAGCCATATTTCTCTTAGACCATTGACTACATTTTCAAGTTGCTGCTTTCCAAGTACACCAGTTCGAGAAGCACAATAAATGTTGGATGGATGCATTGTTGGCTGGAACAGACAGATGGAGGGAGAAATGAGGATAAAGAGCCTGAAGCTTAGAATCACAGAGGCCTAGGTTTGAATCTTTGCTCATTTCCTAATAGACTTAGGCAGGTCATTTAACTTCCATAAGATTGCTTCTGTGTTTGTAAAATGATGACAGTAGTACCTACCTCATTTTCATTGTAAGTGTTAAGTAGTATGCTTCGAGTAAAATGCTTAACACAGTGCCTGGAATATGCAATAAACATTCAACCAATTGAGCCTCAATAATTGTGAACTTTCACATCTGCAAAATGGGGAGAAAAATAGAAGTGCTATCTATGTAAGGGCCAAATGAAGGACATTCCCTCCTTCCATGCAGACCTCCGTAAACCACAGAGCACCCTGCTGCTGGTGTTCAAGGGCTGAGAGTGGTGTGCAGTTGCAGGAGGGCTGGGAGGGAGCCAATGCTTTTGACTTTTCTAGCAGGCCAAGTCTTGTCCTTGTCACTGTGGAGGCAGAGAAGAGTCGGCCCTGTCTGCCCTCCAGGAGTCCACAAGTGGACCGTAAACCTATAAACCAACAGTGACAGCCCAGTGAAAATAGGGCCATGTTAGGAAGACATATGGGGCCAAGGGTCTCAGAGGAAGTCCCTCAGCACCCTGGGAAGTCAGGTGTGTTTCTGGAGGTGGCAGTGACAGGGTAGAGGTTCTTCAGAAAATGGGGAAAGGAACTTGGAAGCACTAAGAGGTGAGACTACGTGGTGGGGCTGGAGGAAAACTCAAGGAAAGTTCCTGAAGTTCTCCTTCCATGCTAGGCATCGATGGAAGAGGGCTGGATGCAGCTGGGGCCCAGAGGTGAGCACTTACTGTGTGGCATTGACCTCAATTGGGATGGGCACATTGGGGCCTCCTAGGATGTCAGCGTTGATCCACACGGGCCTCCGGACTCTTCCGGCTTCTGTCAGCTGCCGCAGGAGGTCCAGGGAGGGGCCCACAGCCTTGATGCTCTTGAAGTCCAGTTTGATACCTGTGGGAAGAGGCAAGGGCTTGGTACTGAAGGTGTGACTCCAGGGGCAGAGCAAGTGGTAGGGGTGATGGTGGGGTTCAGGGAAGGTGGGAAGACAGGGAGCAGAGCTTGGCTGGGTGTGAGGACCACCTTTCAAACACAGCCAACCCAGAGAAGGGCTCTGCTCTAGAGCAGTGAGTTCCATCCCTCGGGAAAGCAGAGGCCAGCTAAGGGCTTGGGGCTTGTGCAGAGGGGAGTCAGGTATCTGATGCAGAAGGGCTGCAATTCCTGGACAGGCAGAGAGGTCCTGAGCCACAAGAGGCTGCAGGGAGGTGAGTCAACCTCCAAGAAGGGGTGCTGAAGGCAAAGGTAGGCAGTGTGAATGGGTGCCCATCTTATTCAGGGTGGTGAGGAGAAGAGGCTGCAACATGAGAGAAAGATGTAAAAGGCCAGGTCAAGACAATGGGGAGTCATTGAGGGTTAAAGCAGGGGAACGGGGCTGGAGTGGTGGCTCAGTGGTTATGGCACTTGCCTGGCATGTGCAAGGATCCAGGGTTCAAACCCAAGCACCACGTACGCAACTAAGTGTCGGAGAAACAAAGCCAGATGGAAAAACAAAGTTGATTCTCTCTTTCTCTCTCTCTCACTCCTTTCACCCTTTCCCTCTCTTAAAATAAATGAATATATAAATGAAATTATTTCTTTAAAAAAAATCGGGAGAGTGTCATGAAAATACTGACCTTTTGAAGTGATCACTCAGAGAGAGAGAGAGAGAGAATGCACGTGCACATGCACATGCAGTAGTCAAGAGAAGACCTGAAAGGCTGAGTTGGGCACAGGAGCCAGTGGGGAAGGAGGTCCAGGAGAGCGATGGTATGGCTGGGACTGGGGTTAGAATTGGCAGATGCAGCAGCTGAGTGGATGAGGAGGATGAGGAGAGGGAGACATTAGGATGGTGCCTTGGTTCTGACCATACCTGGCAATGGGACCTGGGGGGTAGGTGTGAAGCTGGACTCTACTGAGCCCGGGGTCTGGAACACTGGGAGGGAAAGCCGGGGAGGGGTCCGGTGTGCCCTCACCCTTCTGGGAAGAGGCCAGTACGGCTTCCAGCCACTGCTGCAGGGTGTTGTCGCTGTAGATGGCTGGGGGATGGGCCATGATGGGGACCCCTGTCTCATTAGCTGTGTTGAGTCCTTCAACAGTGACATCTGCCTCCAAGACCATGGCGTTGCCTGTTTAAGGGTCAGAACACAATTAGTTTTTTTTTTTTAAAACAATGCTAAAAAACAGATTTAGCAAAGTGGCAGGCTACAAGATCAACACCCATAAATCAATAGCTTTCCTATACACTAACAATAATAGGGCAGAAGAAGAAATCAGGAAATTGGTCCCATTCACAATATCCTCAAAAAGAATAAAATACTTGGGAATTAATCGAATAAGGGACATAAAAGACCTCTACAATGAAAATTTTGAACATTGAAGAAAGAAATTGAGGAAGACTTTAGAAGATGGAAAGATGGGGGCTGGAGCGGTGGCTTGACAGTTACGGCGCTTGCCTGCCATGTGCAAGTACACGGGTTCAAATCCCAGCACCCACATACACAACTAAGTGTCAGAGCAACCAAGACCATGTGAAAAACTCAATAAAAATTAATTCTCTCTCTCTTACTGTCCTTCTCTTAAAAAAAAAAGGAAGATGGAAAGATGTTCCATGCTCTTGGTTAGGCAGAATTAATATAATTTATTGGCCATTCTGCCAAAAATGCTATACAGAGTCAATGCAATCCCCATCAAGATACCAATGTCATTCTTTACAGATATATAAAAAGCAATCCTCAAATTCATTTGGAACAACAAGAAACCCTGAATACCCAAAACATTCCTAAGCAAGAAAGACAAAACAAGTGGATTTGCAATACCAGATCTAAAACTATACTATAGAGCTATAGTAACAAAAACAGCATGGTTCTGGTATCAAAATAGGAATGAAAACCAATGGATCGAATAGAACACCCTGAGATAAACCCACAAATCTTTAAACATCTGATCTTTGACAAAGGGGACCAAAGTATGACATATAGGAATGACAATCTATTCAACAAATGGTGCTGGACAAACTGGACAGGCATTCGCAGGAAGTTGAAATTAGATCCTTCTCTCTCACCTTGCACAAAAATCGTATCAAAATGGATGAAGGAACTAGGAAGTAAACCAGCTACCACAACTGCTGGAAGAAAAATTAGGACCAACACTCCATCATTTGGGAGTAGGCAAAGACTTTCTTTTCTTTTCTTTTTTAAAGAAAGTGGGGACAGTGAGAAGAGAGACAGAATCAATGTTTAGTTTTTCACATGGCTTTCGTTGCTCTGAGACTTCGTTGTGTACATCGTGCTGGGGTTTGAACTCGCGTACTTGCGCATGCAAGGCAAGTGCCATAACTGCTGAGCCACCGCTCCAGCCCCAAAGACTTTCTTAATAAGACTCCCAAAACAAAAGAATTAAAGTAAAAAAATCAATGAGTGGGATGCCATTAAACTAAAAAGCTTCTGCTCAGCCAAGGAATTGGTCAAATTTGTCAAGAGACAACCTACCGAATGGGAGATGATTATGGCTTGTGATTCCTCCAAAAGGGGACCAATGTCCAAAATTTGCAAAGAATTAAAAAAAATTAATAGCAAAACCACAAACAATCTAATCAATCAATGGGCCAAAGAGCTAAATAGAATCTTCTCAACAAAGGAAATCAAGCAAGTCAATGAATACATGAGAAAGTGTTCTAAATCATTAGTAATTAGAGAAATGCAAATCAAAAGTACATTAAGATTTCGCCTCACTCCAGTCAGATTGGCAAAGATGAAGAATATAAATAATAACAGATGCTGGAGGGGTTGCAGGGAGATAGGAACACTAGCATATTGTTGGTGGAACTGCAGGCTGGTACAGCTGCTCTGGAAAGCAGTGTGGAGACTCCTCAAAAAATTAAAGATGGATTCACCATCTGATCTAGCTATCCCTCTTCTGGGTATTGTCCCAGATGAGTTAGAATCAGTACATTACAGCAACACAGCAAAATCTATGTTCATATCATCTCAATTTATAATAGCTAAATTATGGAATCAACCTAGATGCCCCTCACTGGATGAATCAATCCAAAAGTTCGGGTGTATATATATACCATGGAGTTCTACTCAGCTATTAGAAACAATAATATTGCTGCCTTTGAAGATAAATGGATGGCTATGGAAGAAATTATGCTGAGCGAAGTTAGCCAAACCCAGAGAGTCAAGGGCCAAATGTCCCTCTTTCGTTGAGCTAAAAGCTTGGGAGAAGGTAGACAAACTCATGTATTAGACACAGCACAGGTGTAGCAACGCACAATCTAGGCCAACCTAGATATGTGGGAGCAGGGCTGGGGGATAGGTGGGAGGAGGGGAGAGGGAGGGAGGATAGGGAGGGATCTAGGGAGACAACACTGTAGCATAACCTTTACGCCCTGAGAATCCAAGTAATACTTATGCAATCATTTAATTCTGGAAAATTCACAATCTAGGCATTTATATCGCTTGTAGGGGTGAAATATAGAAGAATCAAGAGACTGGGGTGTGGGTGATGTGGGGGTATATTGTTACTTATATGCATTTATGATTGTACAATAACTTAACTTCTTAATAAAAAATTTAGGGGTTGGGGATTTAGCTCAGTGGCAGAGCGCTCGCCTAGCACATGCAAGGCCCCAAGTTTGGTCCTCAGCCCTGAAAAAAAAATTTAAAAAGCAATTTTTCTCATCATACAGGCATTACACATTTGTCACAGAACATTTGAAAAATACAGAAAAGCAGAAAGAAAAGGAAAATATTCACCCACATTTCCATCATTCACGTTTTAATGTGGTTTTTTTTTTTTCTTGCCTATGGGTAGTTTTTACAAAGTTGAGGCTACTGTGTATTTACAACATTTGTTTTTTTCTTGCAACATTATGAGACATTTTCACAATCTCTACATCTCATTAAACCAACAGCAACAGCTGGGTGCCGTGGTGCATGCCTGTAATCCCAGAAACTTGGAGGTAGGAGGACCATAAGTTTGAGGCTAGCCTCAGCAACTTAGCAAGCTCAGAGACTTAGAGGCCCTAAGCAACTTAGATTCTGTTTTAAAATACATGAAAAGGGCTGGGGATGTAGCTCAGTGGTAAAGTACAGTTGGGTTCAAATCTAACCAAAAATAAATAAATAAAAAATAACAAAATGACTGAAAACATGGTGGAGGGCATTGATGGAGTTTCCTGCCCCCACCACTGAGTCTCTTCTTGTAGAATTTAAGTGCAGGCCTCTACGGGGTCTTTCTTTGGTATTGGGAATTGAACCCAGAGGCATTTAACCGCTGAGCCACATCCTCAACTCTTCTCAGTTTTTATTTCGAGACAGGATCTCACTAAGTTGCTCAGGGTCCGGCTAAACTGCTGAGACCAGCTTTGAACTTGTGATCCTCCTTTCTCAGTCTCTCAAATCACTAGTATTATTAGCAGATTTCTCTCAACTCTAGGAGTCTGGATTTCCAGAATGGAGAAAAACACTGATCACAGGCTGCGGCCAGCCCTGAATTTGGCAACAGCCCATTTCTTTCATCCTTCAGTTATACTTTGAGCTTTGAGGAGGCTGTGACTCTGCTGTCCTCAACAGCAAGAGGGGACAAGCTTCCCTGGCCCCAGAATACATGACATGGACAAAGAGCTGATTGTGAGCAGTGAAGGGCTTTATGAATGTTATGAACATGAACTTTATGACTGAAACACAAAGTCCTTTGTTATCTTAACTTTTGGCTACTTGGGAATGCAGTGAGAGGGGTCCAAAGGTTTTGGGACTCTATGAGGCCTAGGGAAGCCAGGCACAAGGCACACCTGGTAGATAAGAGGGTGACTCCAGAGCATGAGTGCTGAGGTCCCCCTCCCTCCGTCACCTATCTGTGTCTGCGGAGGTGGAGGTGCCTTAGGAGGAAGCAGGGTCTGCTACCTCCCTGGAGACCCCAGGCTCCTCTTAAAGGCACCGCCTTATTCACTTTCCAACCTTCCTCCTGGGTTGGCCCACACAAACCCTGAGTTGATGGGATGAGATACTGAATGAAATAGGCCTCTGGACCGAATTGGCCACCTTGTGATTGCCACCTTGACCCAGCTTCTTCCTGGGAAATCTCCCTTGACATTAAAAAATTATTTCATGCCTTCCAGGACCTGACTTGCTTGGGGGAGGGGAAATGAAGAAGAAACAGGAGATGGGGGCAGGATGGGGTTCTTGTGGCCACAGCAAGTCCTCAGGGTGCTGCCATCAAAGTGAAGGATGCTACTCTCCAGAAGGAAGAGGACTGGGTGTGCAGACCCCCAATTCACAGCCCACTGCCTTCCAGCCTTCCCACTTGTAAACTGTGGGACCTCGGACAGGTTACCTGACCTCTCTGTGCTTGTTTCTCATCTACAAGAATTAAATAATAAAATATCCCTGGTTAGCATTTGCTAAGTGTTAATTATTGTTTGCATGAAGTAGTTCACTTACCTAAGATGACCTGGGACCATCTGGTTTATTTCATTGTCTCAGCATAATTCCTAAGACTGACTTCTTTCACATCCAAACCTGCCCAGGCTTGGATCATAAATGGCCACCCTACCAGCCTACACTTTATGGAGGGGCAGAGCTTATCTGTAGATTGGTGAAGTCACTTGTCCCCAAATCACTCTGCTGGTAAATGAACAAGGTAAAATTAGAGCCCAGTCCTGTCTGCCTACCAGGTCTCTGTTCCACATCTTAGTTACATCTAAGATGGCTTCACCAGCTCCCCCCTCAGGGTGGCCTCCAGAGGCCCACCTTTGGGACCTGACAGAACACTCGGAGAGAAAACAAGACCTGGGGCCTTCTCTGGAGCCCTGGAACTGAGCTAAGGGAGCCTGTCCAGTTTTCTGCTGGTGGCACTGCAGACTCCTGTTGGGGCTGCTTGTCTGTCTTCTCAGACAACGTCCTGCTTGTGGGGGGCCCTTGATTGCTACTCCCAGTGCCAAGGCTGAGCTGGAAGAACCTGGGGGTGGCAGGTCCTTTTTTCACTTCTTCAGGTCCTGTCTCCCAGAATGAGTCCTCCCTCCCTAGTTTGGATCTCTGTCAAGGCAGAGGGCTCTTTGTCTGCCTAGTCACCAAGGCCTAGCAGTCAGCCTCCCAGTCAGAGAAGAGCTGGAGCAGCAGCAAGCTGCCCCACCTGGCCTGCCCTGACCTCTCCTCTGCTGATCACCCAGTCTGTCTCTGGAAAGTTCTCCCTACCCACCTGTCTTCACTCATCATTCATTCATTCACCAAACATTTCCCAGGCCTTACCGTACCCAGGCCCACAGGTATGATGAGCCTACAGGAATTAGAAGCTGGCTCCAAGGCTTCATTCACTCTGCTTCAAACCTACTGTGTGACCTTGGACAAGGCCCTCTCCCACTCTGCACCTGTTTCCTCATCTGAAATTGGGTTTTCCTTAGGCAATGGTTCCAAGTGCAGTCCTGCATCCAGCAGCATTGAAGTCGCCTGGGAACTTGTTGGAGCTACAAATTCTCAGGCCCCACCCCAGAACCCCTGAATCAGAAACCCTGGGGTTGGGTCAGCACCCAAGCTTGAGAAGGATTCTCTTTGTCTTTTACCAGTACCAGTACTAATGACCTTCCCAACCGTCCTGAAGGAAGGTGCTTCCCTTTCGTGACCGGAGCGTAGCGCAGTGGCTAGAAGCATGCCCTCTGGGGCTACTGCTCTGGGCTCCTATGCTGCCCACCCACTTCCAGACAGCAGAGCATAGAGTAAGTCACCTAATGTCTCTGAGCTTCCATTTTTCTTCTGTAGAACTGTACCCATGAAATAGGTTGCACGGTATTCCCTGGAGAACCCACATGTAACGTGGGTATGTGTCCCACCCCGTGAGCTGCTGCTGACTGGTTGCCATAATCATTTTGTATCTGAGACTCAGAGGAGTCACACAAGCTGCTCAGGTGTTCACAGTTCATTTTAGTAGCTCCAGGCTGCAAATTCAGATCTCTGGCTTTCTTAGTCCTTGAGGGCAAAGGGCTCCCTAGCAGGGACAGTGGGCACCTGACAGGCAGATGGACGGAGGGCAGACTTTGGAATCAAACATGTGCTCCAAATCTCAAGCTTGGAGCTCGTTAGCTGCACAATCTGGAGCCAGCTCCTCAGCTTCCAGGGCCGCACTTCCCCAGGGGGAGTATTACAAGAGCATGAAAATGGCTATTCTAGTGACCACAGCTTCTCAGCCCTCCCTCTCTCCCCTCCCCACTACCCCCAGGCCCGTCCCAGTTCTGGCAGCTGGACTCACTGCTCAGGGCAGCCTTCATCTCTTCCTGGCTGTTTGCTGCATGGTACCAGGTGACTGGCAGGCCGTCTAGGTGACTGATCTGGCCCAGGCTCAGCAGATACTCCAGCATGTCGGCGTCAGGGCGGCAGGCATCCTGCTCACAGTCTGGAATGAGTGCCAAGGGGCTGTTGGTGTCTGTCCTCACCCTGGCCCGACCATCCCTGGACTCTCACCCTGTGAGACTGTGAACAGAGCCACCGGTGCTGCAGGAGGGAAATGGATGGGACTCTGGGGCACGGAGGCTCTGGTGCTGGCCTGGGGCAGAGGAAAGGGCAGTTCACAGAGAAGGGGACACTCAAGGGGGCCTTGAAGGATGGGAGTATATTTGACAGAAAAGGGGAAAAGAACAGACAGAAAGAGCAGCAGAAGAGAAGGCGCGCCATGAGGAAGAGCACAGCTGTGCGAAGGAGTGGCCTGGTGCAGAGGGGCAGGCAAGGCTGGAAAGCAGGCTGCCATCAGCTTGCGGAGGCCTTGAATGCCATCCGGGAGCTGGGCGCCTGCTGAGGGCAGCGAGCGCACAGGAGAGGCAGAGCTTGCGGGCTGCAGAGGAAGCAGGAGCTGGCAAGAGCAGGCTGGTGGCGGAGGGAAGGGAAGCCCACTGCAGAGGTCCGGGAGATGGGGTCTCAGAGGCAGGGTGGCGGGGAGGAAGGGTGGGTGGGAAGGCAGAGCCCTGAAGGCTCAGGACCCAGGGCATGGGCACCAGGCACAAGGCGCACGGCGGCTACCCCAGGTCAACTAAGAGAGGGAGAAGAAGGAGAGGGTTCGTGGGAATGGCCAGTTCAGCCCGGTTGGCTGAGTTTGAGGTGCCCACGAGATTCCCAAGAGGGAACGCTCATCTGAGGGCAAAGGAAGGAAGTCTGGGGTGAAGGCTGAGATTTGGTGGTCTTCAGGCAACTGAGCAGGGGTTAAGAAAATCAAAGGGACCCTCCAGTGGGTTCATCCAGCCTTGATAGGGTGTGGGTATGGAAGAGGCAGAGCCAAGGTGGGGGTGAGTCTTGGTGGGATAAGGGACAGGAAGAGAACCCATCAGCTGTTTGCGGGGGACAAATGGGGAGACCAACCTAGGCAGCAGCAGGGTGAGCTCTTACCTGTTTGGGTGCCTCGCTGCAGGGTGAAGCCCAGGATCATCCCAATGGCAAACACCAGAGCCACACTGGCACTGCCGGCCAATACCCACTTGGTCCCATGTTCCGAGCAACTCTTCCTGCAGGCCATGTTGACCCTTTCTGGAATGTGTCCCCTTCCCTACTCCTCACAGCCAGAGTCCCTGAGACTCCACACAGCTAGGACTGGTTGGGAAGCAGGAGCCCCCAGCAGCACCTAATTCTCCCCCAGACTAGGCCAGCTCCTGCAGCCCTGGATGTCTGGGCAGATAGCTCCTGAAGTCCCTCCTCTCTCCACGCCCTCCTCCTCTTCTCACCCTCCCTGCATCTTAACAGGTCAAGCAGAAAATCCTGCCATCCCCCAAATGACCTTTGAGCACCGTAAAAGGTGGTGAAGGACTCGGCCTGAGCCCCCACCCCAATCTGGGAGGTGGGAGGTCTGAAATCTTGCCTAGCTCCACCTTGATTTCCTGGTGGCCTGGGGCAAACATCTGTCCTTCTCAGGGACTAATTTCGCCCCTGTGGTGATCTGTAAAGGCCTTTTCCCTTCTAACTCTGGGACTTTCTCTCGGCCCTGCCCCAGAAAATCCCTAGGTCAGGGAAGAGTTGGTGACTGGGAGAGATTAAAGCTGCCTGAGGGAGGTGAATGTTCCTTTTATCTAAGGTCACAGCTGATAGATTGAACTGGTATTGAAACTGATAGCCCTGGCAGGCAGGCCGCCCTGGGGCAGGGAGTCAGTGGGCAGGGGGCTGAGTCACCTTCTCATGCAGGGGGAGCTCTGGGGGCCCCCAGGATGGGAAGTAAGTTAGAGACTGCCCCTATTCCAGGGACCCTGGAGTTTCAATGAGTCCAAGAGGCACCTGTAACAAACCTGCCCAGGGATTTCAGAGTACAGGGGCTGACAGAGAAATCAAGCAGGGCATGCGGCGACTTGACTAGTGAGCGAATTAGGGTCACGGTGTCTGAGCCTGTCTGTTTTGCAGATTTTCTACTTTTGTTACAACAATAATAGTAATAAAATACATTGTTCATTGACTCCCTATAAAAATCTCACATCTTAATTTCACATACTCATCAGAACACTGCCAAGTGATTCTTAGGTCCCCATATGACAGGAGAAGTTGAGTGTCCTCATAGCAGTCACTGCTTGTCTCAAGACACCTCAATGTCACTTTCAAACACAGGCCAGGTCGACCCCAGGCCCAGCTGCCTGGTTTTATGGTCTGGTGTTTTCTTGTCCACACCCATTGACGATGGGGTGGGCCCTCTTTTTGGTTATAATATTTAACTAAAAAGATCTGTTCAAATGCTGGACAAATCTCTTTCCATAAGAAGACCCCCAAATTTAGTTCTTACAGTCCATGAGGGCTCTTGGTGTACAAACCGCCCTCCTAGCTCAGTCAGCGCTCACGACGCATGAGGGAAGCATCATCTTCACTCTTTCCATCCAGGACCCAGAGTCAGGAGTGGGACAGGGTCTCCCGGTCTTCCTGGCCAGCAGGCCATGTGTGGCCCATCCTACGCTCCCTGAGAAGGGAGCAGCGAGCTCCAAGGCCTGAGCTTGGCTCTCTGGTTGGGGCTCTGTAGGTTGCATCTGGGAGGAAAGGAAAGGGGCTTCATCCAGCTCTGGCTTTCTTTTTTTCTTTTGTACCAGGAATTGTACCCAGGGGCACTTAACCACTTGTGAGAAATAGGAAGGCTGATGGTCCATTTTCAGAATGTAGTCTTAAGGTTCAAATATGAAAAGAGGCCATCTGGGGCTGGAGCTGTGGCTAAGTGGTTGGAGTGACTGCCTGGTGTGCATGAGGACCCAGGTTCAAACCCCAGCACCACATACACGTCTTAATGTCAGAGAAACAAAGGCCAGGTGGGAAAATAAAGTCGAGGGCTGGATAAGTGGCTCAGCGGTTACAGTACTTGCCTGGCGTGCACGAGTACATGAGTTCAAACCCCAGCACGACGTATACAACCAAGTGTCTGAGCAATGAAAGCCACCGGAGGAGAAACTAAATTGATTCTCTCTCTCTCTCTCTCTCACTGTCCCTCTTTTTTAACAACAACAAAAAAAGTTGATTCTCTCTTTCGCTGTCTCCCTTTTAGATGTGGAACCATGTGGTCAGAGAGAATCTGTTTTTAAATTCCTTTTCAGATATCCCATTATACCCCTTGCTGTTTTCTGTGCCTGCCCCAATTTTAATTAGCCAATTGCACAGATTGTACCCCTGAGCACATGTTTGATTTTCTTAGGGAACCCCAGAATCTTTAATAATTTTACTTCTAATCCACTGAGCTACATCCCCAGCCCTTTTTATTTTTTATTTTGAGACAGGGTCTCACTAAGCTGCTGAGGCTGGCTTTGAACTTGCAGTCCTCCTGTCTCAGCCCCCGGAGCTGCTGGGATTGCAGGCTTGTGCCACCATGCTCATCCAGCTCTGACTTTTTCAGGAGAAACCTTGGAAGGACGCCTCCACTGTTTGTGATACCTCTCGTGAGATGTAGGTAACAATGAAATCATTGAGGGTGCTCTCTGTGCCGGGCACCAGGATCCACCCTTAGGAGAGGAAATGTCTGCAGACTCAGACATTTCAGGTGTGGAGCAGCTGTCTTAGGGATGGTGTCATGGCCAGGGACTCGTGGCCTGTAAGGATATCAGGTGTAGAAAGTGGCAGTGGGCATGGGAGGGGGCACATGGGATCAGGAGGCAGGGGAAGAGCCCCACCCTCCTGCATGGACCAGGAGAATCTCAGAAGAGACATGGCCTGAGTTGACTTGGAGAACCAGGAGAGATGTTCCAGGTACAATGAGCAGTGTGTGTGTGTGTGTGTGTGTGTGTGTGTCTAATGAGCCCAGTCTTGAGGGTATATGCAATGCAGTGTGGCCTGAGTACCAGGTGGGACATGGGGGATGGGATCAGGAGATGAGCGTGGGCCATGGGAAGGGCTCAGTCACCCTGGTGCAGAGCTTGGCTTCAGCCTGGAAAGGAGAAGATGAGGGCCTTCACCCACTGGATGAACAGGATGGCGACACTCTCAGTTCTGTGTCTGGGAGGCTGATTCTGAAAGTTAGTGTGTGAAATGGCTGGAGAAGGTCAGATGTCCCCAGCACCCAGGCATAGGACTGGCACAAAGCCATATGTTGTCACACACCACAACACCCAGAATGGCCACAGCCCTATGGAAATTTGAGCCTTGGGTTTTGTTCTCTCTCCCACTCTCCCTCCACAACAAATAGGGGAGAAGACAGGTGCTTTGGAGGCTCCAGCAATGCAGATGTGGAACACCTGTTCAATAACTGCTGGGTGTGATCGTGTGCCTGTAATCCCTGTGGAGCTGAGACAGGAGGATCTCAGCAATTTAGCAACTTAGTAAGATCCTATTCCAAAATAAAATATAAAAAGGCTTGAGGATGCAACTCAATAGTAAAGTACCCCTGGGTTCAATCCCCAGTAACAAAAACAAATTGTTGACAAGCACTGTGGCGCATGCCTGTAATCCCAGGGACTCGGGAGGCTGAGTTAGGAGGACAGCAAGTTCAAAGCCAGCCTCCGCAAATTATCGAATTAGCAAGAAAAGAAAAAAGGGTCAGGGATGTGGCTCAGTGGTTAAGCACCCTGGGTTCAATCCCTAGTACAAAACAATAACAACAAAACAAAAACAAAAACAAACTGCTAGCTGGGAGAAGTGACACACACCTGTAATCCCAATAGCTCAGGAGGCTGTGAGGCAGGAGGACTGAACGTTCAAAGCCAGCCTCACAACTTAGGAGGCCCTAAGCAACTTAGTGAGACCCTATCTCAAAATAAAAAAGGCTGGGGATGTGGCTCAGTGGTAAAGTACCCCTGGGTTTCATCCCTGATACTGAAACAGAAAACCAACAAATAATCAAACAGGTACTGTAAGGTGTTCTGCTACTGTGCGACAGTGCCCCACCTGCTCTTCTCCCTGAAAGAAGCCCGTCACAGTTCGGGAAATGCAGCCTGAGTCACTGCAGTCAGAAAAGTGATTGAATGGTTTAGAATCCAGCTCATGAACATTCAACACACATCCACTGGGCCCACTGATACTTTTCTTTTGATACCAAACCATGACTGAAACAAACCAATAATAACGCCTAATAGGTTAGAGTTAGTAAAAGAGGATAACTAAATGAAGGAAGAACAACAGCATAGAAGTTAGAGGTGGCTGATAAGATTTAAAACCTTCTAAGGTCCCAGTGTTTTATGTCTGCTTGAATGAAGGAGGACAATTGTATTAACTTCAGAGTTTACCAACTGGAGTCTAAATGCTAAAATGGTTAGAGGAACCCTAAGAATAGACATAGAGCCCACGCAACTTAGTGAGACCCTGTCTCTAAACAAATAAAAAGGACTGGTGATGAGAAAAAGAAGAGGAGGAGGAGGAGCAGGAGGAGGAGCAGGAGGAGGAGGACGAGGATGAGGACGAGGAGGAGGACGAGGGGCTACCAGGTGTGAAATGCCAAATCGCAAACCAAAGATGTCAGAAAGACTATGCGCTAACTCCATTTCTATCCAGGTAAATCTAAAGGCCAGTGCTGGAAGTCGGGGTGGTGGTTACCCCTGTTGTGGGGATAGTGATTGAAGCGGGAGGATTGAGGAAGAGGTTTTCTGGCATTGTGGTGATGTTTAAATCTGGGTGCTGGTTATATGAGTGTGCTTTCTTGGTGAGAATTCATCAGACTTGACTTGGAGTATGCAAATTTCTGCATATATATGATGCTTTGGTGCAAAATGAGAAACAGTTGCGATGGGAGCAGACAAGGTGGACCGGCAGACAGGCACCCTGTGAAAGAGGCTCAGTGCCAAGGCACCACGCGACTGGGCTGCGACCTTGCAGGCAGTGGAGAAACATTGAGGGTGTTGTGGGGGAGACAAGCTCCCTATCTGGTGGGATACAGGAACCTGGGAGAGGGCTGCACCTGCTCTGGGGGGCATTTGCTAGAAGATTGGCCAACATCTGGGGCTCCCATAACAAGGATCCCAGTGAGGTTTGAGGCTGTGGGACTGGAGAGACAGACTTGGGGGTAAAAGTGGAAAGATTTGATGGTTATTTACCTGGGAGGAGTCAGAGTCCTCCTGAGAGGCTGGTCACAGCAGGAGAGCTAGGGAGGAGCTACTCTGGGAAGGGAAAGGTTGGCCGGAAGGAGTTTTTCTAGGAGAGAATGTGGCTGCGCTTTGTAGGCTGCAGGGAAGGAGCGAGTGCGGCGGAACATTGGATGACAGCTGGAGGAGCAGGGACTAGGTGTGGGCTGGAGCAGGGAAGGTGAGGGCAGGAAGGGCGAGATCAAGGTGAATGGGAGGGAATTCAAGATCCCGCCCAACATCAGTGGCTCCCAGGTCACTGTCTGGGCTCTCGGGAGGGGAGGAGTCTGATGATTTCTAGGCAGCATGTCTCAGAACATGTTACTTTTCATATCTAAGAATATCCTGAGATTTACTGACCTGGGTGAAAAACGAGAAGGCAACATCCTGGGTGGGTTTATTCTCCTTTTGAAATGGTGCTCAGTCAAGTTTTTCTATCTAGTCACTGTAATCTTAATTATCTTAGTTCTTGCTTATCATTAAAATGATGTTCTTTGGAGAGATGGCCACAGGGTCCTCATTTCCTTATCCAAGAATCTAGGGCTGGCAGTTCTGCATCTCTCAGCCTCGCCCTCCCCGCCCTGCTCCACACTGTTATCTGCACCTGGATGAGGAGCAGGGCAGAGTAGGGAAAAAAATCAAGGACTGGGTGCACAGACAGATCCTAGATCCTGACCTTGGGCCAGTATTTTCCCTCTAAGAGTTTTTCTTTTCTTTCTTTTCCTTTTTATTTATTTATTTATTTATTTATAAATAAATAACCCTAACCCTAACCCTAACCCTAACCCTAACCCTAGGGACAGTGAGAGAGAATCAATTTTATTCAGTTTCTCATCTGGCCTTCATTGCTCAAGGTGGTGCCACCGCTCCAACCCCTCCCTCTAAGGAATTTTAATTTCTTTACCATGGACCACCTGGCTCAAAAGCCCTTGTCTCTCAAAGATAAGCAGAGACACAAGGTCAGACAGTGAGGAGGTTTTATGGAGACTCTTGGATGCCGATGGGGAGCCCAGTTTACTACCAAAAGCTCAGTCCTCGTCCTCAATGCCAATCCAGTAACGAGGATATGAATTTGAGAAAGGGGAAAAAGAAATTTTATTGCTGTGCTAGTAAAGGAGAAACAGGGGACTCCTGTCCCAGAGGTCCCAGAGGCTATGATTCTGCCCATCAGGAGGAAGAGGGTTTTCTTTTCTTTTTCCCACCTTGGATGGAACCCAGAGGTGCTTAACCACTGAGACATATTCCCAACCCTTTTATTTATTTATTTATTTTAAAAGAGAGGGACAGTGAGAGAGAGAGAGAGAGAGAGAATCAATGTCATTTAGTTTTTCATGTGGCTTTCATTGCTCTGAGACTTGGCTGTGTACATGGTTGGTGCTGGCGTTTGAACTTGGGTCCTTGGGTATGCCAGGCAAGTGCTATAACCACTGAGCCACCGCTCCAGGCTTGTTTTTTTAGTATTTTGAGACAGGGTCTCACTAAGTTGCTTAGGGCCTTGCTAGGTTGCTGAAGCTATCTTTGAACTTGTGATCCTCCTGTCTTGGCCTCCTGAGTTGCTGGGATTATAGGCATGTGCCACCACACCAGTCCAAGAGAGGTTTCTACAGAGGTAATTCAAAGGCTGTAGTCCACATGTTCTCCATTTGGAGTTATCATTGACTTGTTAATTTGGGAGATAGTTGTTTCTTAGATCTTCTGGTGCCATCCGCATGTCTGAAGTACTTGTTCCTGAGGTGGGTGTGTGCGCAAGGACCACAACTCTGCCTAGGAAGGGGAAGAAAGGCAATCCTGTTTTCCTGGAGATTAGGGAGGAGGAGGGAGAGAGGGGAAAAAAGAAACATGTACATTTCAAAAGTAAGTCACAGTGGCAGAGTAGTCAGGGCTATATTCAATGCGTAAAGTGGACCACTGTTAGAACTCTTCACTAAATGAGGTCCTATCCATGCAGTTCAGCGGGGCCTGAAGACAGGTCCTTCTTTGTTTTTTGTTTTACTCTGTTTTTGGTACTAGGGGGCACTTAACCACCGAGCCTCATCCCCAGCCCTTTTCACATTTTTTTATTTTGAGACAGGGTCTCACTAAGTTGCTTAGAGCCTTGCTAAGTTGCTGAGGCTGACTTTGAACTTGCAATCCTCCTGCCTCAGCCTCCCAAGTCGCTGGGATTACAGGTGTGTGTCACTGTACCCAGTGACAGGTCCTTTTTTGAAAGGACACTCCCCTAGTTCTCCTCACTGTGTAGGCAGGACAGAGAGGTCTTATTGGCTGGGAAACTTCCAGATCATGGTGACCTCACAAAGACCACAGACCAGCTTGGGCAGGGGGAGCTTAGGTAAGCTGAGGGGTGGCTCAGAGAAAGTCCCAGGGGTGGGGTCAGCCTCCACAGCCTCCACAAGGCAGTTACCACCTTGACCCCACCCCATTGGGTAAAATTCTCCCCTGCAGGCTGTAATTCCACAGTAAGAACTTCATACCTTTGGCTTACAGCTGAGTTTTCTGTTACCATGTGGATGCCCCAGGTGGAGGTAACACATTGACCTTGACATCAGCAGCTGGGAGCTCACAGAGAGTGTTGGCTAGTATACCTGAGAGTGGGCAGGGTGGGAGCTGGGGGAGGAGGAAGAGGGTGAGAAGACCCGGGAGGGGGGAATGGGAAGTAGAAAACCTGGAAACCGGCTTTGTCCTTTCTCCACTCAGGGGCAGGAAGGGATGGTGGGGACATTTGTCGAGGGAGGGCATACTATGGGCCAGGCTCTGTGGTCTGCATTTCATGTGTGTGATCCCATTGGTGGACTTAAGATGGGTGTTCGAATGGCAAAGTGACCTTCTCAGGCTCACATACCTGGAGAGAGACAGGGCAGGTTTCCAGTTAAGGTCTAACTCCAAAGCTCTGGAGTTTTGCATTATAGCTGGGATTTCTTTGTTTTCACTGAAATTTTTCTCTAGGGTAGGGACCTAAGGGTGGGAATGGGAAGTGAGAAACAGGAAGTGATTTATGCCTTGGGAATCTATAGTATCATGGAGAAAACTGAGTTGAGACGACCTGGGTTTGAATCCTGCTTCTGCCACTTGCTAGGGTCTTTACAAATATCAGTTTAGGGTGGACGCCGTGGCATATACCTGTATACAGTGGCTTGGGAGGCTGAGGCAGGAGGATCACAGCCTTAACTTAGAGTGAGGCCCTAAGTGACTTAGAGAGACGCTGTTTCAAAATAAAAAATGAAAACAGCTGGGGACGTGGCTCAGTGGTTAAGAGACCCTGGGTTCAATTCCTGGTACCAAAATAAATAAATAAATAAAGTCAGCTTAGAGCTGTAAGCAGTCTGAATGAACATGCTAGTAAATTAGGATAATGTTATTTACCTTGGAGAGTTGTCATTCATTCATTCATTTGCTCCACAAATGTTTTCTGGGTCTCCCTCTATCCCAGGTGCTGTATTACGTTCTGAGAAAGTGGGTGAAGGGAAAAGTCAGACACCGAGCTCATTTCTAGAGTGGAGACACATAAGTAAGCTGAGTGATCACATGAGGAGGGTGCCTCACCCCATTGGTGGTCCCGGGAAGATTTCCAGGAGCAGGGGATGTCTAAGATAGTGCTGAAATGTGACTAGGCTAGATGTTAGAGGAAGTATTTGAAGTTTAGGTTGCTAGTCTTGGGGAAGTTTACAGGAAAAGGAAAGAGGCCCTAAGTAAGGCAAGAGAGAGGCCAGCACACTTGAGGCACTGGGAGAAACAGAGTGGTTCAAGTACGGGGTGCAAGACCAGGGACAGGGATAGCTGTAGCTCGAGAGATGACTGGACAGGGCTGTGGGCTGAGGACTCTGCTAAAAGAAAAAAAAAGACATCCATCTTGGTGTCCTTGCTTGTGGCTTGGCTGTCAGCTCTGTAGTAATCATTTTGGAGCCAGGCATGGTGGTGCATACCTGTAGTCCCAGCAACTTGGGAGGCTGAGACAAGAGGATTGCAAGTTCAAAGCTAGCCTCAGCAACTTAGCAAGGCCCTAAGCAATTTAGCAAGACCCTGACTCAAACTAAAAAGGAAAAAGGGACTGGGGATGTAGCTCAGTGGTTAAGTGCCCTTGGGTTCAATCCCTGGTACCAAAAAAAAAAAAAAAAAAACCCACCAAACAACAACAACAACAAAACACCACATCATTTTGGAGAGATATAGGGGGAAAGTTTGATTAAAAAAAATTGATCCTGAGTCCTCTCAGAGCTACCAAAAGGAGTCTGAGCGTGAGGCCTAGAATTTAGCTTTTCACAACCTAAACTCCACCTGCGTTTGGCAATTTGAGAACTCATAAGTCACAGATGGGTTATAAAGGATGAATGTAACCATTGGGTTGACATGCATTTTCTCTCCGTCTGAGAGTGTCTTTACTTCCTCTTCATTCCTGAAGCACAGTTTTGCCAGATCTGGAATATCTGGATGACAGTTCATTTCTTTCAGTGTTTGAAATTGTGGGCACTTCCCTCTGGCCTTCATGGTTACAGATAAGAAATTGGCTGTCCTTTGAATTGCTATTTGCTTAAGTGTATGGCTCTCTGGTTGCTTTTTTTTTTTTTTTTAAGAGAGAGGGATAGTGAGAGAGGAGAGAAAGAATCAATCAATCATCAGTTTTATTTAGTTTCTCATGTGGCTTTCATTGCTCTGACACGTTGTTGAGTACGTGGTGCTGGGGTTTGAACTTGTGTCCTCACGCATGGGAGGCAAGCACCGTAACCGCTGAACCACCACTCCAGTCCTCTCAATTCCTTTTTTTTTTTTTT
>PVKS010017633.1:0-29982 GCA_004027875.1 Aplodontia rufa
TCCATCTCTCTTAAAAAAAAAAAAAAAGAATTTAGACTCATCTATGATTTTAAAACTAGCACCTATTTCCTGACTTATCTAAAGTTCTCTCCTCTACTTTCAGCTATTTCCCATTCCATAAACCTAGCTATCATCACCTCTACATGGTCTAAAGACAATGGTCAAATCATTCAAACAAGATCTTGTTCAAAATCCTCTCCTGAGCCCTTAAGAACAGCCACTTATTGTCAAGCACAGTGGCACATACCTGTAATCTCAGCAATTCAGGAGTCTGAGGCTGGAGGATTGCAAGTTCGAGGTCAGCCTGAGAAAAACTTTAGCAAGACCATCTCAAAATTTAAAAAAAGGGGGGAATATAGCTCAGTGGTAAAGCACCCCTAGGTTCAAAACCCAGTACTAAAAAGAAAAGAAATCCACTTATTTTCTCAGAATAGATAATGAAATGGGCCATGAGATACTCCCACAGTAACTCACCATTAAACTTCACACCTGACAACTTCTGCTGATGTCTATATCAACATATTGGCTCCTTCACAGTGTGTTATCGCAAGCAGCTTTTATACTGCTCTTTACTTCTAGGAAGAGCTAAGTACAGTTCTCACTTTAAGCAGGAACGAAACACTTCATTAGCTTTATCACACAGGTGTGGGCCAGAGATGTGCTCCTCTCAGCAAGCTAATGGAAAAAGCAGGGCAGAACGACAAAAGCCCAAAGACTGCAAAGATTCTCATCTTTAGATCACTCAGAAGATGACACCCAGTGTTTTGGAGAGCCAGATGTTGCATAATTAAGAGTCAAGAGTTTCTTGCCCACAGGCCTATTCCCTGACTGCTGCCACACCTAGATTCTGACCACACTTACCTATTCTGAGCAGCATAGATACTGGCCAGCTTTAGGGAAATTTCAATTATTGCATTGTCTTCCTGTTGGGAGAAATAAATAAAGAAAATTCATGACATAATTTCCTCCTGGATTATTTTCGATCAACTTCTTAACTGACTTTAGCCTCAAAGTGAACAATCTTGGGCTGGAGCAGTGGCTCGCAGTTGACATGCTTGCCTGGCAAGTGTGAGGACCTGGGTTTGAACCCCAGCACCACATACACAACTAAGTGTCAGAGAAACAAAGGCCAGATGATTTTTTCTCTCTCCACTCTTAAAAAAAAAAAAAATATATATATATATATATATAAACATATACTTATATAATATATATTTATAATGTATAATATATTTATATTATATTAATATATTATTCTTTTAGCAGGATCAGTGGAGTTCTCAGCAAGCATGCTATAGAATTAGTCAAAAATTGGCTTTTTATACAGGTCTGAAGGCAAAAAAATCCACTTTTTTGGTCAAAGCATAAATTGGGATCTGGGGGAGAAGTTTTCAGGAAGCAAGACTATTTTGCAAACTGCTTCAATGAGGTGCCAGTATTAGGCAATATCCTTACCTGCTTCATGCCCCCTCCAAGTAGGTAACTCATTGTTGCTTTAAAAAGTTGTTCTGCCTAAAAGCATAAGAAAAAGATTTTTTACTTGGACTCCACTATCTGTATGACCCTTGTATTCTAAGTACCAGTCTGATGCATCACTTCCTGAATAAACATACACACACACATGACAAACACAGAGAATATATTTTTGAAGGGAAAATGGACCAAAATATCAGGACCCCATATCCTGCACACCTTAATCTATGTTATGACAAGTATAAACCAACTTCTCATCCAAACCACTGTGATGAAGATTGCAAACTGTCCCCCAATATTCATTCACTCTCCTATCATTTCAGTTATAAAATGCTCTCATTAGCAGATCAGCCTTCCTGATAGTTAGGTGTAGTCATATGATGAAGTTCTGGCCAGGAGCTATATATAGGAAAAATGTGAACTTTTTAAACCATAATGCATAAGTATGCTGCTTGCCCTTCATCCTCTCTTTCTCTCTTCCTGCAGACTGGAGTTGAATCAGCTCACCCATGCAGATGAAGACATATCTTAGAAGGAACTGGACTTCTGAACCAGACAGCAGAAATACCTAACTTGCCTTTGGTCTTCAACCTACACTTAGACTCATGCATTAAAGACAAACATACTTCATCCTGTCTGAATCATTATATTCTGGGGTCTCTGTCATAGTAGCTTGGCCTGTACCATTATTGCAGTTCCCTAGAGGCTAGCACTTCACAAATTCAAAATATTACAGAATGATTAACTTACATTTTCTAGTTGACCTCGTATAAATGCTAAGTTGGCCATCTGAAAGCAAATTACAAATTGTTCAGTTTAGAGCACCGTGTTCCTACTTTTCTAAAAACTAAGCTAAAGATTCCCTTTAGCATTCACCCCCTGAATTAAAAAAAGTTAAAAGTGGATAAAGTATGTCACCAGTTAATTTGTTAGAAGCACAGTACAGCAATGGTGTGAGAAGCAAATACTTTGTTGCATGAACTGTTGATAACAAACCAAATCTAGATTTACTTATCATTAAAAAAAAACAAATGCTATTTGTTTCTTTTTGGTATGAAATTGAGATGTCTTATAAGTGACTCTGCCAATGGTTTAAAAAAAATTGAAACCAAAAGAAAACAATTAAAAAAAGAAAAACAGCAACAACAAAAAATAGAACTTTCAAACTTCCTGAATGTCAGGATATAAATTAGGAAGAACAATCCTTCCCCAGCGTCCACCCTTCCTCATCAGTAGTTCTGATTGATTAGAAGAGTTTACCAAATCATAGGTATAAGTGATGGCTTTCCGGTTATCACTCTGATAGGCAAGGCGAAGAGCATCATGCAAAATTAGCTCAGCCTCCTCTGGCTCATCTTTCATGATGCTCAACTAAAAAGAGAAGATAAAGAAAACAACATTAAATGAAATATAAGGAAAGCAGATGCATGTGCTACCAGACAAAATACATATGGCTACACACTCCAATTCCTGGAATACACTCGTATTCATTCATCAGACGTTCACTGAATCTCTACTGTGCACCAGCACTACCGTCTACAGAGATGACAGAGGGTCAGCCTCCCTTGCAGCTCAGTGTGGCCATATATAACAGTTTTGGCCAACAGATCCAGCCAGAAGCAATGTGAGCAATCTTTACATCATATTTTATAAGGAAGCTGTTTGCCCTTCATCCTCTTTTTGTCTTCCTTCCTTCAGGCTGAAGGGGACCAGGGAAGTAAGCTTTTCATTTTAAGAGCAATAAAGAAAAATAATGGAAAGGTGATAAGATCTCTCCTCCATTGGAAGTCAGAGAAATCTTCCAAAGAAATGAGAATTAAAATTAAGGAGGGAAAGATGATAGTGAGTCAACCAAATATGGAACTTGGAGGAAGAAGGATCCAAAGAGAATGAGTGAAGCCAATTCAGACCGAAGAGAATGGTTCTTTTGAAGAAATGCAAGGCAAGAAATGTGAAGGAAGGATGGTGAGTCGGTGGATCGCTACTAAATGGGTGGGTGAGATAGGCTGATTTAGATCATGGAGAGTCTTGAAGACCCATGGCAGAGTTTAGATTTTAACTGAAGTGAAGTGGGGAGCCACAAAGTTTTCAGGCAAGGAAGTAATATGATCTGATTTACATTTTAAAAATACTTCTAGAGCGGCTGGAGTGGTGGCTTCGCAGCTATGGCACTTGCCTGACCTGGGTGAGCACCCGAGCTCAAACCCCAGCACCATATACACAACAAAGTCTTGGAGCAACGAAAGCCACATTAAAAATTAAATAAAATTGATTCTCTCCCTTTCACTGTCTCTCACTGTCCCTCTCTCTTAAAAAAAAAATACTACTGGAGCTGCTGTATGGAGAATGGATTATAAGGGGTCAAGAAGGCAGGACAGACTATCAATTACAGGTGGTGGCAGTGACTACATTAAGATGGTGACAGCAAGGGAAATAGAGAAAAGGGGGCAGATTTGAGAAATATTTACCATTTGGTGGCAACAGGAATTATTGCTGTGTACTGGAAGGCAATGGTAAGGTTCCACAAGTTTTAGGAATGATTATGAGGTTTCTAGGCCAAAAAAATGATGGTAGTAAAGAGAAGAAAAGAATTTTGGGGGCTGGAGCGGTGGCTTGGCAGTTACGGTGTGAGTATACGAGTTCAAACCCCAGCACCACATACACAAGGAAGTCTTGGAGTAACTAAAAGCTGCAGGAAAAACTAAATTAAAAAATTGTTTCTCTCTTTCTCTCTCTCACTGTCCCTCTCTCTTTATTTAAAAAAAGAATTATGTTGGGAAGCCATTCAAGAATCAAGTTTACTTTTGGGCCTGGCAGAGTAGCATATGCCTATAATCCCAGCAGGTCAGGAGGCTGAGGCAGGAAGATCACAAATTCAAAACCAGCCTCATCAATTCAGTGATGCCCTAAAGCAGTTTAGAAAGATCTTGTCAATCAATCAATCAATCAATCAAGGACCAGGGAATGCAGCTCACTGATTGAGTGCCCCTGGGTCTATCGCTGGTACAAAAAAAAAAAAAAAATTTAGTTTTGGGCATTTTAAGTCTCAGAGGTAGATGGGGCCTCACAGTGGAAATGGAATGTCAATAGCACACTGTAATCTGCAATTGTGGGCATCAAGTCGGTCTTTAGCCCAGATGAAGAGATGAGATAGCCTGGGATGGACAGAAGAGACTATTAAAATAAAATTTTAAAAGGTGTGGAGAAAAGGAAAAATATAAAAAGAGAACCATGCCACAAACCAACAATAAATTGCATTTTCACATGTAGCATGGGCAAAATGATGCCCACTTCAGCTCAGCTAGTTAACTGGGAAAAAAAAGTAAAACATTCTCAATAATTTGAACAGAAGGAGTATGCCAGGGGTGCCATTTCCACCTGCACTTGAGACTGCAGCAGTTTTGTTGCAGGTTTTAGACTGGATGGATCCCAACCCGCCTCTAATGATCCATCTAATTCAGGGCAATTTCACCCTCGGAGCCCCCATCCACGCTTCGGTAAACTGGAGGGAGGAATTAGCATCAGCAAGACCTCCAGACTTCGCTCACAAAGGCGACGTGCTGGGCAGTACAGCCTCACCTTAGCTCGCTTCAGCAGCTGGATGATCTCGGCCTCAGCCTCGTCCGCCGCGTCCTCGGCAGCGGCCCCGCCCGCTCCCTGCTGCTCCTCCTCTTCTGCCGCAGCGGGCCTCGAGAACCAGGCGAGCGCTGCGGGAAGGGGCTCTGAGGTCACCGGGCCCGGCCCGCGCCCCTGTCCCCGCCCGGCCGGCCCCGCCCGGCCCGCGCCCCTCACCTGCCAACAGCGGCAGCAGGCCCGGGCCACGGCCGTGCGGCGCGATTCGGGGCGGCGGCACCATCTCGGGCCCCGGGCCTCCTGCCGGCCCCGGGAGCAGACGCGCCGAGCAGCCCCGGTACCGCCGCTCCGCGGCCCGCAGGAGGCCTCGACCCAAGCTCCAGCTCAGGAGGCGGTACATGCTGCCGCCGCGTCCTCTGCGCACTGCAGGCCCGGTCGCTCCTGGGACGCCCCGCCCCCTGCGCAAAGAGTTCGCCGGATTGGTCGAACCATTAGGTCGGAGGAGGCGTCACCGTTGCAGTCCGCATGCGCGATGACGCGCGATGACGTCACTATATCGCCCCGCCCGCGGGTGGCGGTGAGAATCCTCTGCAGGTGCTCTTAGCTACTCTGATCTTAGCTGGTCTGAGCTGGGCGGTCGAGGAACCTGCAGAGGATGCAACCTGTGGCGTCATGGCCACTGCGTTGCCTGCGGTCGTAGAGGAGCTCTTGAGCGAGATGGCCGCGGCAGTGAGGGAGAACTCGCGAAGTATGGGTCGTCGGGCGTGCGTGGCCGCGTGGTGGGCCGCGGGCTGCGGGCTCCGGACCCACCTCCTGGACGTGGAGGCGAGGGCCGGGTGCACCTAAGCCGGCGGCGTGAGATTCTGGGCCGAGATTCGGGGCTCCGCCCCTGCGCAACGCTCTGGCCTGTCCGAGCTTTTTTCCCCTGAAGGTTTTATCGCTAAATCCCAGGCTTGGCGGGCGGGGAAATTAAATAAAGAAATTTGGGTGATAGAAGTCAAATTCATTCACTAGACATTTAAGGGACAGCGTAGTTGCTGGCACCCAACCCTCGGGGAGCGAGCAGACCGAAGGGGAATGAAGCGATGGGAGAACCGCTGGGTACGGGTGAGAGGGGGATCCAGGGGCCTGGGAGGTCGGAAGAACTGAAGCCTACAGTGAGTTTTTCAAAAGTGAACTTGTAAATTATTTTATTCAAACTGTGAATTACTAAACATAATTTTTCTCAAATTCTGATGTTAACTCTAAAGTTAGTGCTCATACACTTTTTTCAGAAAGTAAACCCAGATGCCTACGCAAAAGCTGGATGGAGTAAATCCGGGATGCTGTAAAAGTACCTTTTTCCCCGTGACCAGCAGAGGGTGCTTTGTGCCTGTCGCTAAAATCACGGAGAAAGGATGCTCTCAGCATACCAGTATAAAAAGATATTTTGAATCAAAATGCACGGAGTAATTGGAACTGCTCATCCAGTGTAAAGATGGCCACTCTGTAAATAAAAGCCAAATTAGGTCTCAAAACGGCCTTTGCTTATTCATTTGGGTGACTTGTGCGTGCTTTGAAAAGGGTTATTTTGGATTATTGTTTTTAAAGGACTGAGAAAAATAAACCAACTTTTTCCCCCTCTCATTTTAATCAAAATTTATAGGGGGTTAAGTGTGTATGTTTAAAATATTAGGACAGCCAGGCATTTAAACATGTTCTGATTCCAGAAATGATGAGGGGGGTGGCAAATCTGTTGCCAGCTCAGCGTTTCTTGACAAAGCTTGGATGACCTGAAAGTTCAGATTGCTATCAACTTTAACTGGAGCCTGTGTGGGAATGGATTAATGCATAGGCTAACAATCTTCAAGGGGGCACTGTAAGTGCTGTTGACACCCCTGGGTCAAACAAGGACCACTGACTGCCATTTAATCATGTTTATTTTTAGCAGAACTGATTTTTAGTAATGCAACCTTTCAAACCCCCTTCTTCAGCGGTAATTGTTTTAAATCAAGATTCCAAGTTTACACGTGTGTGATGATGTGTAAACTAGTTGTAGCTGAGCCATGTAGCAAGCTAAGATTACACATCCTGTGTAACTTTTTGGTTCCCCTGGAGTTGTTTTGATTTTGATTTTGGTTGCTTGCTTGCTTGGTTTTCTACGTATTTATTCATAAGTCAACCTCATATTCTGCCAGTGTTCTAAATCCCTGCTCAAAATGTTCAGATGAGTGAAGCATTTTATCAATTTCATTTTTCTGAAAGAAATCTCTTCTAGAGCATTCTGACTTGCCTAATATGTGCTGGCTGATCTCATCTGTCTCCTGAGCTCTCCCTTCCCCATTGTTATCCTGGGAATTCTTTTTCCCTGTGTTGGGGCTTGTTTAGTATATCCTACAATTTTCTTTTCTTGGTTTCCTATCTTATTCATTGAGCGTATGCTCTGTAGCTTCGTGAGGAAGAGGGTGAAAGGTGTGTGAGATGTACCTTTTGAGGCTTAGCATGTCTGAAAAAGGTTTTCTAGCCTTCCTTATTTTAGCATCACTGCTTCATCCTCACCTCCAGAGCAATCTAGTACTACCAATTTCTGAGTCTTTCTGTCTGCCTTTTTTAAAGATCAATTTTATTTACTTTTTCATCTGGTTTTTGTTGCTCCAACACTTAGTTGTGTACGTGTTGCTGGGGTTTGAACCCGGGTCCTCAGACCTGTAAGGCAAGTGCTGTAACCACTGAGCCACCGCTCCAGCCCCTCTGCCTTTTTGTTGTTGTTATTGTTGTTGTTGTGGAGAGAAGATAAGGTATGGGAGAAGTATTGGGATTCAAGAATATAAATCACATTGGTGTTTGCCCCCACTGCTAGCTTAGGAGTTAGTTTGCTTGGATCTTGTAAGTTAGTTTTCACTCTTTCTATCAGCTTCCAGTGTATCTTAGCAGTTCTTTCTCCTTTTCTTTCTCATTCTTGGGAGTTTATGACTTTTTACTGTTTTAGGCAAAGTTAGGGAAGGAATAAAATTAGATATATAAGTTCATTTTGCCATCTGTCTTTTTGGTAGTAGTCATTTTATGATTTTTTTTGTGGGGCTGGAGCAGTGGCTCAGTGGTTTCAGCGTTTGCCTGGCATGTGCAGGGATGTAGGTTTGAACCCCAGCACCATGTACACAAAAAGGTGTCTGAGCAACAAAGGCCACATGAAAAACTAAATAAAATTGATTCTCCCTTTCTCTCTCACTGTCCCTCTCTTAAAAAAAAGAAAAAGACTTTTTTGTGTGTGTCTGTGGTCACTAGTTTATTTGATAAATTTTTTTCTATTCCCATTTTACAGTTCCTGATGAGCATCTATTATCGTAAGTATATACCCTTTTGTGTTTGGGTTTTCTTAAACATTAGTGTATTTTAAGGACCACATCTTTCAATATCAATTCTTAACTTTTAAAAATAGTCTTATTAAGCTATTGGCTACTAAATATTTTTGACATAATTGTTATAAATCTCCAGTGAATAGCCAACACTGTAACACAAGGCATTCCCATATTGCCCAATTTGCCACTCTTTTAACAGTTGTAGAAATTATGCCTGTTACACTAGTACATGAAGAAAATGAGAAGTACACTTATCTTCAAAGAAAGACAATTATTATTTGCAAATACTATCACCATTTTTCTGACAAAGAAAAATTTTAAATGGCCAGTTATTTTACAGAAATCAAAAATCATTTTCCTTCATACGACAAAATCAAAAAATTTAATTACAATCTCAATAGCAACAAAAAAGTGAAAGCTGCCTAGGAATAGGTGACAATTGGTTTTGGTTTGGGGGGTACTGGGGTTGAACCCAGGAGCATTCTACCATTGAACTCCATCTCCAGCCCTTTTTTTTTTTAATTTTTTATTTTGAGACATAGTTTCATCAAATTGCACAGGCTGGCTTCAGACTTGCAGTTCTCCTGCCTCCGTCTCCCAAGGACCTGGGATTACGGGCATGTGCCACCTTGACCAGCTATCAGGAGTTATCTTAATGGGAAGAAAGTAGAATTTAGGGACAGTCATTTAACCTTTTCTCTATTTCTTAGATTTTTTATAAGATAATACATTATCAGGCTGGAGCAGTGGCTCAGCAGTTGGAGCGCTTCCCTGGCATGTGTGAAGACCCAGGTTCAAACCCCAGCACCACATACACAACTAAGTGTTGGAGAAACAAAGGCCAGATTGAAAAATAAATAAAACTGATTCTCTCTCTCCCTCTCTCTTTAAGAAAAAATTTAAAAAAGAGTAATACATTATTATAAGAATAATCAATTACTACTTTAAAAACAAAGAAAATGTGCAAATCATAAAAAATACAAGTAGCCCAAAAATACAAATAATTAGATATAAAATAATTCAATAACTTTTCATCTGTAAAACTGATAACCACAGAAAACACTTGGGAGGAATATGGAGAAGGAAATAACTGATACCTTGCTGGCAGGAACATAAATTGGAAGATAACCTGGCAACAGGAAATAACAACTTTTAAAATACATTTTTTGACCTAGATATTCCACTTACATACTCTAAGGAAGTAATCATAGATATTCATAAAGAAAAATTTTACAGTGAGCTTATTCATCCAGTATTTTTTATGGTAGCAAAATAAAAACCCTGGAAACAATCAATCCAAAATAGTTGGGGAGAATAGAAGTGATTTATCTTAACAGTAGAATTCTTTATTAAGAGTGACATAAAAATGGGGCTGTGGATCTAGCTCAGTGGCAGAGCACTTGCCTAGCACACGCAAGGCCCCAAGTTCTGTCCTCAGCCCTGAAAAAAAAAAAAAAAGAGTGACATAAAAATATTTAAATGCATTTCACAGTAGGTCCTAAAGTAGACAACGCAGATTTTTAAAATCCCTTAAGTTAACTGTGTTTATCTCTGATTGATTAGGTTCTCACCATGTTTTATTTTTCTTTGTTGACTAAATCTTCCCCTTTTTTTGAGAGAGAGAGAATCAACTTTATTTGGTTTTTCATCTGATTTTCATTGCTCTGACACTTGGTTGTGTATGTAGTGCTGGTGTTTGAACCCAGGTCCTCGCACATGCCAGGCAAGCGCAATACTGCTGAGCCACAGCTCCAGCTCCCCTTCCTGTTTGTTATAAAAAATTTAGGGGCTGGAGCAGTGGTTTAGCAGTTATGGTCCTTGCCTGGCATGCACAAGGATGTGGGTTCAAGCCCATACACAATGAAGTAGCGGAGCAACAAAAGCCACAAGAAACACTAAATAAAATTGATTCTTTTTTTTTTGCTTATTCTCTCTGTCCCTCTCTCACTGTTCTTCTTTTTTTTTTTTTTTAAGAGAGAGGGACAGTGAGAGAGAGAAAGAAAGAAAGAAACAACTTTATTTAGTTTTTCACATGCCCTTAGTTGCTCTAACACTTAGTTGTGTACGTGGTGCTGGGGTTTGAACCTGGGTCCTCATGCTTGCCAGGCCACTGAGCCACGGCTCTAGCCCCCTTCTCTCTCTTAAAAAAAAAAAAAAATTTAAGGAGCTCATTCCCTTTCTCCAATAGTTTTTGCACACGAGAGTAGTGTGCAGGAAAATGAAGTAATATACCTCTTACAGTTTTTAATTTATAAAACAATACTGTATGTATGTATATGCATACATATGTGTGTGTGCGCGCACATACATTCTATGTATAATAAAATACAAAGATATTAACAGAGGGGTTGGAGCAGTGGCTCAGCTGTTGGAGTGCTTGCCTAGCATGTGTGAGGACCCAGGTCCAAACCCCAGTACCACATACACAACTAAGTGTCAGAGAAACAAAGGCCAGGTGAAAAAGTAAAGTCCATTCTCTCTTTTTTAAAAAAATTAAGGAAATAAATCAATAACTGCATGTGTTTGGGGCTAGAGATAGATAAAGCTCTGTGGTAGAGGATGTACTTAGCATGTTTGAGGCCCTGGATTCATTCCCAGCACACATGCCTGCACACGCGCGCGCACACACACACACACAGATAGGCATGTAACTGCCAAAGGGATGAAAGGAAGGTGAGAAGCACTACACAGAAGTATAGAAGAGGACTTCTTTATCTGTATTAGTTTACTCCTTTTATTGAAAAAATCAAGGACATCTGAAATAAATGAACAAGAATATTAGCATTTATTAATTCTAGGAAGTGAATGAGTCCATGGATTTTGCTATATTATTTTTTTCCAAATTAAAATGAATTTTTTAAAATTCTGAGGATGAAGCTGGGAGTGGATAGATCAGTGTAGAGTGCTTATCTAGCATTCATGCATGAGGCCCTAGGTTCCATCCAAAAAAAAAAAAAAAATAGGATGGTGACCCTTGGGTCAAATGACTAAGGTGACTGACAATTAGCCCTTCTAATGTGAAGACTTTCTGTTTTCCAGGCTGAAGTTTATCTTTGGCTCATCAGCCATTCAGGCCTTGGACCTAGTAGATCGACAGTCTATCACTTCAATCTCATCACCCAGTGGAAGGCATATTTACCAGGTAATAAATCTGCAAGGAGGGACGACCTCAATCAGAACGCTAGGACGCAGTGTCTTCATGTATCTCTATGGAAGCTGGTGACCGCTTTGAAGTATTTCGTAACAGTTGAAAAGTTTTTGACTCAACTTAGTAAAGTTAACATATTAGTAATTTTAAAAATTTACATTTATTCAGATTGGCAAAAACTATATATTTATGGCATGCCAAATGATGTTTTGATATATGTATACTTTGTGGGATGACTAATTCAGGATTATGTCCATTATTTCACATATTTATTTTTTTGGAGTAGGACCAACTTAAAATCTACTCTTAGAAAACCTCAAGTACATAATATGTTGCTGTTAACAATAGTCATCATTTCATATAGTAGATCTCCTGAACTTATTCCTCCTACCTGAAATTTTATATCCCTGGACCACCATCTGCTCTACCTCCCAATCTCTTTGTAACCATCATTCTCCTTTTTCAGTCTGAGTTTGACTGTTTTAGATTTCACATATGAATGAGATCATGCATTATTTTATCTTTCTGTGCCTGTCTTATGTCACTTAACATATCTACAGGCATTTTAGTAATTAAAATAAGATGAATATGGGGCTGGAGCAGTGGCTCAGCAGTTACAGTGCTTGCCTGGCATGCATAAGGACACCAGTAACCCCAGCACCACATACACAACTAAGTGTTGGAGCAACAAAAGCCACATGAAAAACTAAATAAAACTGATTCTCTCTCTCACTGTCCCTCTCTCTTTTTTTTTTTCTTTTTTCTTTTGTTGAGAGAGGGACAGTGAGCGGAAGAGAGAATCAGTTTTATTTATTTTTCCATCTGGCCTCTGTTGCTCCAACACTTAATTGTGTGTGTGATGCTGGGATTCAAACCCGGGTCCTCACACATGCCAGACAAGTGCTCCAACCACAGAGCCACCACTCCAGCCACTGTCTTTTTTATTTTTTATTTTTTTTAAAGAGAGAGGGACAGTGAGAGAGAGATAATTAATTTTATTTAGTTTTTCATTTGGCTTTGGTTGCTCCAAAACCTTATTGTGTATGTGGTGCTGGGGTTTGAACCTGGGTCCTTGCACATTCCAGGCAAGCACGTAACAGCTGAGCCACTGCTCCAGCCCTCCATCTTTTTTTTTTTTTTAAGAGAGAGAGAGAAAGAATTTTATTTATTCATCTGGTTGTTGTTTTTTTTTTTTAAAGAGAGAGGGACAGTGAGAAAGAGAGAGACAGAGACAATTTTATTCAATTTTTCACATACCTTTCATTGCTCTGAGACTTCATTATGTACATGGGGCTGGGGTCTGAACTTGCATACTTGCACATGCTGGGTAAGTGCTGTAACCGCTGAGCCACTGCTCCCAACCCCTTCATCTGGTTTTTGTTTCTCCAACACTTAGTTTATATGTGGTGCTGGGGTTTGAACCTGGGTCACTGCACATGCCAGGCAAGTGCTCCAACCGCTGAGCCATGGCTCCAGCCCCCTCTGTCTTTTTCAAAAAATAAATATTTCCAAGAAACATTTTCAATAGGATTGTATAAAACCAGCAATAATTTGGAAAGACTCTTCGTCAGATGTAATGGACTTTTGGTTTCTTATTTTTGATAATAGAGCCCCCCCCCAAAAAAATGTATTGACATTTACATCTTGTTCATAATTTTGCTTAGAGGCAAAAGCCAAAATTTATTTCCCCATACTCAGAATCTTATAAGAAATAATCTTTCAAAACTGTTGTCAATAAATATTAAGGGTTAAACTGCTGAATGCAGTCTAATTGGACCTTAGTTTTGCCCCTTTGGAGCTTATGATAGGCATGGATAGATTTGTGAAGTAACAGCCTCTTATCAAACTGAATTACTTTTATGTGGTATTGATAATCCCCACCACAAATCTGCAAAGTGTATTTTGCAGGAAACTTAAATGTAGAACAGTAAAGTAACAGTCATATCCGGCTGCCTCACACTGCCTGTTCTATAATTTGAGACTAGAATGGTGGCTATATAAACAGCAGACCAAACTAACCCCTACTCCACCTGGGCTATATAAGACAAAGGGAGATGCAGCCAAGGTTCAGGGGAGGGAATCTTATGAAATGAATTGACAGTGGTGTTCAGAGTTTTGTGACTGGGTAAGAAAGGGTGAAAAAGAAGCCGTCAGCTCTTATCTGTTGTCCAGGCTTTGCTGAAGACCAGGACAGGGGAATTTTTTTCATTATTTGAATTCTGTTCCATTTACAGTGAACTTCTTAGAGCTGACACTAGTCAGTTCTTAGGGAGTGAATGACTGGAGCAAAGCCTGCTTGGACTAACAGGTGCTTTGCTTAGTGAATTCACTTGCCCTTCATCATTACAGCATAGCTTCATTGACCTGGCAGAATCATCTTGTGTAGCTTCATTAAGGAAAATGGAGTAGAGTTGGACACTACAGTTAAAATTTTTGAATAGTATTTTCTTACTCAAAAAATACTGCCTGGTAGGAAATTTTTTCTGTGAACTTCTGTATGAATAATCATAGTCACTGAATTTACTGTTTATACATTGGTAGGTATTTCTATAATCTTTTCTGGTATTTTATGTTTGTTTTTTATGTGGTTTAAACACCTGAAACTAGGGGGGTTCCTCACATTTCCCCCATGCTTTTTAGTTTTGGGATTCTGACCTCCGCTCCATTAACAGCAAAACATTTGACCTAGACAAGCAGACTTCTGGCTGTCCTCTAGTTCTGTGATCTGGTTATTAATTAAAATCTTAAAGTTCTTATTTAAAATACTTTAATTATTCTTGACTTCTTGTTCCTCTTCCCAGTGTTCAATGAGACTTGTTTAGTTTTGTCATTCACATTCCATATTGTATTACATTGCTTTGTTAGTCATAAAAACGGTGACTTCCTAGAATTGAGACTGTCAGCTTGGACTTTGAATTAAATGAGACTGAAGAAATTTTACACACCCTCCAGTTAACCTTAATTGTTGCATTGTTATAGTAAGAATCTGGTTTAATTCAGGGGTTGTATAAGCATATAAAAGTTGACTCAGAAACTGCCTTGATACTCAACTCTTTCCATAAATCAACCTTTATTCCATAGGTCAATCCTAGTATTCTTACTTTCCTCCAGGTGTAACGTATAATTATTCTAAAGTCAACATTGTCTTGCTATCACCTGAGCTGCTTTTTATACAGTTTTGGCTCACTTCATGAAAGAGGCAGCTGGGTTATGCTGTGGTAACAATGACCTCCAAATATGAAAGGCTTACAAAAACAAAGTTCTACACCTCCTTCATGCTACACATCCAGCTCTGTTCCAAGTCACCTGCACTGGGGGATCTGTTAGTAAACCACCCCTCTGTGGAACTCAGAGAGAAGAGGTGCTATAATTTTTAACATTTCTGCTTGGCTATTCATATTTTGGTGTCTAAAAGATCACAGAGCCAGTCTGTATTCAATAGAATAGGAATGTATAATCCTTTTTCCAGAAAGAAATAATACCGCTTACTGCCTTGAAGTATCATAAGAGGCTTATAGTGGTCATAAAATAAAACTGTACCCATGAACGAATGACCACCCTTAGAACCTAACTGAAGTCACAGTGCACTTCCTCCAAGTCAGATTCCTACAAGTCCAGTCAGGGTCTGTGTATCCTCTTCCCTGCATGTCCCTTTTTTAAAGTCACTCTTTGGAGGATAAGCATTCCAGACTATGAATGGACTAGGAGCAATTCCTGTAAGAGGAGGTCATTTTTCCACTGAAGAATGAAGAAATTGAATTAAATTTTCCCTAAGGTCAATTTCCAGTTCTAAACATTTCTAACTCAGATTTTTGCCTGATTATTGGGTTCATTAGTTGTCCGCTGCTAGATAAGGAAGAAGCAAATTCAAAACTTACTCTCTTTACAGTACATACAGCCTCTGGCAGTTAAACATTTTTATTTTGAGTCTTAGCCAGCCTGTGAAAGGATAAGGCAAGGGAACCTCTGTAGAATTTATCCCCATCCCTAAGTCACCAAACATTCGTTCAACATAGTCCAGGGAGCATTCTAATAAATCGGGGCCCTGCAATAAGAAGGAAACACTGATGAATACAAGTTGGTGCAGAATCCCAGAGGCATATGCCTGCTTAAGTTTAGCTCTAGAGAGAAAAGACATGTGAGATAACCAAAGGAAAAAAGAAATCTAAAGTTGTATTCATTGGTAGTAGTTTGGAAACTCAAGAATTATTCATGTCTCTGTTGGATGTTGGTGAGTTTTCTTTAGGATGAAGTGGGAAACAGTCTGCTTTAATGTTCTCCCTTCAGTTAAGTCTTCCAGATGCGGTAGGTAAATTTATCTATTTGTACTCAGTTGCGAGGGTGACATGTTCATGTAGGAAATATGTGCTTTTTTAAATACCTAATTTAAACTGGAGCTAAAATCTTTAATGGTTATAGCAGATATCTTACTCAGTCATTGGCCATTCCCAGAAATCTAGCAATCCCCAAGGGAATCTGGTGATTTTGTAAAAAAAAAAAAAAAAAAAAAAAACAAAAAACTATCAACCAGGCAAGGTGGCACACACCTGTAATCCCAGCTGCTCAGGAGGCTAAGGAACGATAAGTGCCCCAAAATAAAATTTTTAAAAAGGGCTAGAGAGGGGCTGGAGTGGTTGCTTGGCGATTATGGTATTGCCTGGCATGCACGAGTACGCGGGTTCGGACTCCAGCACCACATACACAACAAAGTCTCAGAGCAACAAAGACCACATGAAAAACTAAATAAAAAACATTCTCTTTTCTCTCTCTCTCTCACACACACACACTCACTCACTCTCACTCTCTCTCTCTCTCTCTCTCTCTCACTGTCCCTGTCTATTAAAAGAAGGGAGGGGGGTTGGAGAGGTAGCTCAGCAGTAGAGCACTTGTCTGGCATGCATGAGGACCTGGGTTCAATTCCCAGCACCACATACACAACTACGAGGAGGAAAAACAAAAACCAGATGAAAAAATAAAAATTAAATTTCTCTCTCTCTCTCTTTCTTAAAAAAAGGGGGGGGGGCAGCTGCATCATGTGAACCAACGAACATATGACAAACAGAAGCACATACTTGAATCTTCTCTTTTCTTCTATAGTTAAAGCCTTCCCTGTTGCTTTATTCTCTGTGGGGGAGAAAGATAGGATCATTGGAGAGCTGACATTCTGTGACATTATAATTTTAAAAGAAAAGGTCCTGTGCTTTTTCATTTAGATTATCTTCAATCCTAAGTATAACCTGAAGGCCCTGTGACAAATTCATTAAGTAGCAATTCATTGTAAAATAACTCTTGAGATGTTTCTACTTCACTTGTACTAATAATAATCTTTAGTTTGGAAATTAACTCTAGAAATGAAGTTCTATACAAATACCTGAAATAAATTACCTTGAAAAGAGGAAAGGTTTATTTTGATTGAGTTTCAGAGGTTTCAAACTGTAGTTGCTTGGCACTTGCTTTGGGCCTGTGGTGGCATAATACATACATGACAGGAACATTCGGTGGATGAGGCCTGTTCACCTCTTGGCAAACAAAAAGCAGAGAGGAGAGGTCAGGGTCCCAATACCCCCTTCAAGGGCACAGCTCCAGTGACCTAACTTACTCCCTAGGACCCACCCGCTAAAGGTTCCACCGCCTCCCAGTAGTGCCACAGACTGGCGACCAAGCCTTTAACACATGGACCTTTGGGGCACATTGAAGATCCAGCCTAAAGCAAGCTCCCAACAAAAAAACTTCTGATGACTTGGTAGACGAGAGATCTCCAAGAGATTGTCCAATCACAGGGGAGGTAGAGCACTTGCTTAGAACACATGAGGCCCTGGGTTCAATCCCCAGTACCACACACAAAGAAACATTGTCTAGTCATACCACAGACAGATCTTATTCTCCCTTTACCTGTCCTTCATGTTCTCTTGGCTGCCACCAAGCCACCAAAGCTGTCTGTGCATAAACTGGGCCTCTTACCATCCCCGCACGTATCTACATCCTCCTTCCATCCTGCTGAATGAGTGGGCAGATCCAGGCATGCTTCTTTTCCGGAGACCTCCATCCTGAGCAGCTGAGTCATCCCTTTTGCAAAATTCTGTAATTCTGTGTTTATTCTCCTCGCCCTCAAATGCTTTTCCAAGGCTTTTTTTTTTTTAACTTTCTTCTACTTTCTGTTACTCCTGCCCCATCACTCACCCTTTACCTGTTTTCACACTCTTTAGATGTATGGTAGAAGCTTCAGAAACTTACACACATGCTGTGAAATAACCAGAGTTTAAGAAACCCCTCCACAAAATGCAGATGAGAGAACATTTCCCTTCCACATCTTGATAGTTGGCACACCAGTAGGTTCTATCAGGAACAAAATGGTTTGTGAGGATGAGACTGAAACTCTTCAGTTCCACTGTCCTGAAGAGCACTGAGAGGTAAGAGATGCATGCTGCCATGAAGAAAATTTGAATTTCCCCTTCTGTGTAAAACATTACTTTGAGTTATTAAATGGATAAAGGGAAAGAAGTGGTACCCAGAAGCATACCTTCCAAGGACTGATCCCCATCTGTCCTTTCCTTCTTAGGTACTTGGAAGTTCTGGTAAAACGTACACATGTTTGGCTTCTTGTCATTACTGTTCATGTCCTGCATTTGCCTTCTCAGTGCTACGGAAGAATGACAGTCTACTGGTAAGGATGAGGAAAGCTTTGCCACTGTAGTTAGGTTAGGAGAGACATTGTTAATCCTTATTTCATGGTTTAAGAGTTGTACAAAATGGGATTTCCCTTCATCCCCAATACTGAGGATTGAACCCAGAGGTGATTTACCACTGAGCTACATCCCTAACCCTTTTTGAGTCAGGGTCTTGCTAAATTACCCATACTGGCCACAAATTTGCAATCCTCCTTAGTCTCACAAGTAGCTGGAATTACAGGGATGTGTCACTGCACCCTGCTTTGAAATAATCTTGCTGCGTGTTGAAACAAGTAATAATATACTGTCCTCAACTTCAGTGATTTCTTTTGGATTTAGTCTTCCAAAATGTCATTTACAGAACCATATCAGTTTCCTGCTTTTTTATTTGAAGGGTCAGGGATGTAGCTTTGGGGAGGACAGAAGGGTAATCCAGGAAGTTGGCACTGGGGGATTAGTGCAATCAAAATAGGAATTAAAGTGGATGCTGGCTACTTGCATACCCCCACTTCCAGCCACGAGGTGACTTCCTCCTACCTGGAAGATAGCCTGGTGCTATACTTGATCTTCACATGGGGCAGGAATGCCTTTCGCTGTTCCTCTCAGCCTTTGCTGATTTCATCAGAGCCCAGAGCATCAATTGAGAACAGGACATACTCACATCTTATGGCCTCCTGAAAGCAGATCACTATTTCTCAAGTCTTGACAAAGAAGATAATAGAGTCCACCCCATTCTTTCCTTTCATTTACACTGTTAACTTGTTAAACATCTTGGGAACTGAATGCCAAGTTGGGTATCCTGTTATCCAAGAGGCCACATTCGTGACTCATGTGCCATAAGTATGTTACCTATAAAATGACAGGATTGAACCAGCGCCTCTTCAAGATCTGAAGCTGTGTTCTGTGACGTACGGTCTCTCCAGAGGAGGGGACAGGCCGATATATGCCAGAGTCTTGCCACTGCTCTTCCCCAGCCCTCCACGCTGCCGTTGAAGCATAACAGTAGTTAAGCACATAAACTGCGGGCACTAAGCATTTGGTTCAAATGGAGTTGGTACCTGTCCTCACGGGTGGCTGTCAGATAAGTGACATGATCTGTGGGAAGCTCTGAACAACACAGTACCTCTGAGAATGTTAGCCATTGCTGTGACAGCTTTCTCAAAGCAAAGAAGAACCTAACTGAGATCACAGCGAACTTCTTCCTTCTCCTTTCATGTGATGGTAGTGAGGGCTTCGGTAGCTTGGCCAGCTGTGGCCCTGCATGTTCCTCACAGGTCTGTATGTTTTTTGTTCCAGTGTAAGCATCTCCTGGCAGTTTATCTTAGTCAGGTTACGAAGACCTGTCAGCAGCTAAGTGTCTCCGACAAGCAACTGACTGACATGTTATTGATGGAGAAGAAACAAGAAACATAAAAGGTACAGATTGAGTATCATTATCTTTCAAAACAGAAGTCCCATCAAGAAATGTGTTTAATATGTCATGGTTCTCAAATCTTCAGAGACTTCTTGTTAGTCTCCCTTTTCCCCGCTGGATTGCAGGAGGAACTCTGGGTTGGAGCTGTGGGCTGGAGAGGGCATGTTTATGTTAGGACCCCTTGTGACATCTTCTCATGAAAGACCTAAACCAGTCTCTGAGCCACTTGGGTTTAAAAACAAACAACCTAGATGGAATCAAGCATGTAGACGGATATAAAGACTAGCACCTGCTGTGTCTGCAATTAGTTAGCTTAGTGACTGAACCGGTGATTCTTAAAAGGTCGGGATGGCTGCTCAAACTGACTGAGAGCAAGTTTAGATGAATAGGTGTTCACGGTTCTTTTCCTTGGGTCCAGAAAATTACTCAGCAACAATAAAAGATCAGAGCAGAGAGATGGCTACACAACAGGAAGTACAAAACGACTCGGGGGTTCTGGTTTCGGCGAGCTTCAGACGTCTGACCTTGATGGCAAAGCAGTTTAAGAAGTGCAGCCTCTAGAATGAGTCGGAGCTCGGGTTATTCTGCTTGCATACTGGGGCTTTATAATAGGGCAAATGAAATAGGCTAAAAATCATGTCCTGGAAAGAAGCTACCGATACTACTGGGGATTTTCAGTCTGCAGAAAAAAAGAGATTAAAACGGGGAGAGGGGATAGGAGACACAGATGGACCCCAAGAGAGAACAAAGGAACAACAATAGGATGAGGATGAAATGAGACAGATTTCAGCCCAAGACCAAGAACTTCCTAATAAGTAAAGCAAATACATACTTAATAAAGTAACACAGCTAGAAGAGGATCTTAGAGGGTCAGGAATTGCCTAGCTCTGGAGGGGTTCATATACCTGCACTGTACTTTCAGGAAGGGAAGCAGTGGGCAAACAGATGAAGTAGATGATTTTACAGCCTAGGACACCCCTTGTGCCCCCCACAAACACAAGGTGCTACTGAAGAACACTGGGTGAAAGCCCAAGGCCACGAATGTTGCAGTGTTCTCGTGGCTGGCGGAGCTTTGGATATGCTGAGGTGCAGAAAAAAATAATCTACCAAGAGTTTTGCTCCTTCAGAACTTGAACTGAGTATAACCTGTTGACAGTAGATGCAGCTGTACAACAAAGCAATACAGCACCCTAAGCTTATTTTTAAAAAAGTTTTATTTTTATTCCACTGAATATACATGTGCAATTAGATAATTTTGCTTAGGAAAATGTACACTCTTGAATTCTAACAGTATGGCCAAACTTAGAAGAGAAGTGAAATTCAATACCTCGCTCTAAAAGGGAGAATCCAGTGGAGGGGAACTGTTTCTTCCTTGAGAATAGAGCTTAAATTTGTTATTTGATGATAATTCTACTTAAAAATTTAGAAGACTAACATTCCCTAGATTAATATAGCAGTTTCTTGATTGAAGAATTATACTTTTAGTTTTCTTGGTAGCCTTCCTGGGAACAAATACACATTAGTACAGCCAACTTTAATTCTTCCCTTGCCTTTTAGTTAAAAAATATTTGCATTATAATAGTTCACAGTATTTCACAGTAAAATAGTTTCAGTCGTTTTCTACCATGAATGAGTCAGACTCTTAAAAACAAAATAGTCTTTTAGAATCCATTCAAGCCATCAGTATCTTCCACACAGTAACAGCAGCCAAACAGAACCATAAATATATTTGTTGATCCTTGGAGTCTCCTAAAGGCATGTACATATTAGCTAGACATGTGGGAACTCCAGACAAGTTCTCAGGAAAGGCAGCTCATATGCTTGTGAGGTGTAACTATCTTTCACAGTGAGAATCAGCCAGTTGTGTCCTGTCCCTTTGTTTCTTGTGAATTTGTACCTTCTCCTCCGAGAGTTCAGGGCCTAGGTCATAAGCCCACATTGAGAGCAGGCTGTGTCCCAGCCTGCCCATTCCCACTCTTTACATCTGTCTGGCAAAGAACATACCTGGATATGATTTTATGAAAAGTATAGCGGAAGTCTCTGTTGCGATAGGCGTAGACAATGGGATTAACAACTGAATTGGCATGTGACAGGAGTATGGCCATGTTCATTGCCCACTTGGGCTTGTCCTTAGCCTGGGCTGGCTGAAAAAGAGTGACACAGTTGATGGCATGTACCGGTAGCCAACACAGAGCAAAAATCCCCACTATCATAGCCAGTGACTTGGCAGCATGGATCTCCCGCTGGAGGGTAGTCCTCGAGTGGTCCATCAGCTCCATGCGCTGCAGCTGCCTGCAGGCCACCATGAAGATCTTGATGTAGATCACCACCATTATGAGGAGTGGAGGCAGGACACATCCAAAGAAGTTAAAATAGACCATGTAGCTCATAGGGACCACGTTCTCAAAGAGACATTTCACAAGGCAGCAGCTTTCATTCGTGGTTCCATCCCAGGGCTCTGTGCAGTTGTTGATGGCACTATCTTTACTGTTCCACCCTAGGAATGGAGTCAATCCAATGCCAAAGGCAAGGACCCAGAGGACAGCAATGACCCCTCTTGCTCGGGTCCCGGTGACCAAACTTTTATACCTGTTAAAAAAAAAAAAAAAACATTATCTGTTATAGTCGGTTTATAGTACTCTGCAACCAAAGCCCAAGACCCCACCTCTGCTTTTGTTCCATGTTCCTTCTGCCCTAACAACCTATCAGGTTCACCAACCAGGGCACCACAGCCGTATCAACACTAGAGACAGCAAGTGTAAGCACAGCTTGTAAGATTTTCATTCCTGAACTACTAACTCATTTCTATTTAGCGACAAAGGACAGACCAAGGGACAAGAGGGGTAGATACCTTTAAGGGGTACTTTGTAATGACCTCAGTACCGACCTTCAGGTATTTTGTAAGGTGCTGTTCTAAGTAGTTGAGATACACCAGTGAAGAGAACACACAAAGCTCCCTGCTGAATGTTAAGGGACCTACCTACTAGCAGGGGAAACAACAAACAAATGGTATTGAGATACATGTGGAATAAAAAAAGAAAGAAAAAGAAGAATGAGGAAGGTTAGGACGGGCAGGAACAGTAGTTTTCAAGGGTTTGGTCAAGGGAGCCTTCATTGTTCAGGTGACACACTTAAACAAAGGCATCGAGAAGTGAACATTGGAGTCCCTGGCACCAGGAGGCACTCCCTGTGGCTCTAAGAAAAACTGTTTCTCTTCTCCCTCAAATAACATAGGAAGCTCGCTTCAGACAATGGGCAGGATCATTGCCGAGTATCTCTGCAAATTGCGGGCAAAGAAAAGTTCCAGCAATGTCCCCGTCTGGAGAGAACTGCTAGCAGTACTTTTTATATAAAAATTGGGAAATACTAGAACTCTCCTGTAAGACACGTGTGATTTATAAATTTTACTCAATGTAATGCATTAACTAAATGAAATAAAATCTTTCTGTAACCTCTTAGGAGAGGAAAAATTAGAAAATAACTTGACAGTATTTTAAGACTTATTTATTAAAAGTATCCAACTTCCTTTGCCTGCAGGACAAAGCTCCCTTCTCAGCATGGCCCACAGAGCCCTCCAGGCCTTAGTGCTACCTCTACAACACCTGCCTTTCTGACGACTTATGACTCCTTTCTGGGTCATGATGTCCTCAGCATGAGCCAAAGGATCTGTTCTTCTTTGAAGGGTCACCTCCTTTCCTGGTCACCTCCTAGGCAGGGGTGGCTATTTCACTCTGGCCCCAAACACACACTTGTCATAGAGCCTGTTTATCGGTTACATGTGTGTTCTCCCTCAACAAGAATGTCAACCCCACGGGGACTTGGGGTCATGTTCCTTTGTATCAGTATTCCCAGGACCTAACACAGTGCCTGGTAAGCAGCAGGTTCTTGGTTCTTAATAAATGGTCATTATGAATACATGTGTTATCTACAAGACTCTGCTTACTAGTAATACTCGCTACTGGGGCCTTGCCTCATACTTTCTCATACTTTTTTTTTTGGTGGTAGTAGGGATTATACCTAGGAGCACTCTACCACTGAGCTATATATATCCCCAGCTCTTTTTATTTCCTATTTTGAAATAGGGTCTAAGTTGCCAAGGCTGGCCTTGAACTTGTGATCCTCCTGCCTCAGCCTCTCCAGTTGCTGGGATTACAGGCGTGTGCCACTATACCCTTGTGCTTTATAATTTACAGTGCTCTCTAATCTTGTATGCTCCCTGTGAGGGAAACTCTAAGCAATAACCAGCTCATTTGTGAGTCCTTTATTACAAACGACCTGCTGGGCTCAGTTGCTCACTAATTTTTCTTGGCCAGTAAATCTGTTTACAGGTCTTTCTGCTTCCCTCCTTATTCAGGAATGTAAAGCCTTCCTTAAAAAAAAAAAACCACATTATTTCTTGCCATTGCCTCCCCAGGGATGTGAATAACACAATTTGTCCCTGCAGGATAAATTGTCCCTGAAGGGCAAGCACTTAATCACAGGATTCAGGTCAACGAGGCAGCCTACTCCACAGCCCTGCCTTTTGCAGGACTCAACTGTAATGAGCTGAGCGCAGCTGATTACAGGTCAACCCTGGCAGATAGACTCTACTGGGGAAAAGCAAATTATAGTACTTCCATGCTCTTGGTGATTGGTCTGGGGTGGACAGTGAGGTGGTTCTAACCAATGAGACATAAAAGTCTTCTAGGGGACCCCCACGAAAGCTTTTACTTGCTAATAAAAGGGAGTTCTGCCCCCATGCTTCTCTCTCTGGTTGTGATGCTCTTCCGGGGGGTGTAATGCCCAGAGGGGCAGCATGGTATCTTTGGATGACTCCACCAACCCTAGAACCACTGTGGCTCCACATTCTTGTTCTGAGAGATAATTAAATATCTTGATTGCTAACACCACTGTTAGGTACTCAGTTACCTGCAGCCCAAACCACACGAACTGGTTTATTTTTCTAGTCCAACCCTTTTTATTTCACAAATGAGGAAACCGATACACAAGGTCCTTAAAGTAATAAGCTAATATGAAGCAGAGATCAGATCTAGCCAGTGCTCCAAGGCCTGTGTTCCTGACACACTACATCATGCTGCCTCTTGTTTGTTTTTTGGGGTTTTTTTGGGGGGGGGTTGGGGTTTATTATCTGTTTTTTGTCTTTTTTGGAACTGGGGTCGAACCTAGGATGTTGCGAATGCTATGCAAGCGCTTTGCCACATCCCAGCTACATGCCTGAGCTACATCTCAGCCCATGCCTCTTGTTTTTAAAGAGAGATTAGACATAGAGGATCTGATACAAAGAGGATTCATGGGGGCAGTTTCCCACTAGAATTCAACAGGAGTCACCCACATCTGAACTCAACTGCTGCGTCCTGCACATGTAAGTAGCAACATTTATGCCAAATTGTCTTGGATAAGGAAAAAAAACAGCACATTCTATCAGGTAAGGAGTTGCTCATAGCTTTCTCTGTGAAACCCCATTGCTACATTCCTTCCGTGTTGGTTCATTGCTTCATTCAAACATCCTGCTAGGCACTGGAAACCTAATCTCTGCCATCCTGAAACAAACTAGTAGAAGAAACAGGAAGTAAGTAAACAAATATTTCATTATAAATTGGGATGGGTTTGGTCACACCCAAATGAATGGGGCACAGTGATACTAGAAAACCAAGGAGATCTTTGATATAGGTCTGGGAAGGCCACTCTTAAGCCAAAAACGAATGATGATAAGGTCTGAAAATTCTGACAAGTGGAGAGAATATTCCAGGCAGACTAGCACATGCCTGCGCTTCCAAACAAAAATGTTCCCTCAGGAGGCAAAAAGGAAATGTGAATGAGCCTCAGAAAGGGTGGGGCCCAGTTCACAGGCCATGGGGAGCCACTGAAGGACTTTAAGAAAAGGAATGGCACCAGAATATGTTGTATAAAGCTCATCCAGGCATCGTATGGAGATCGAATTTTAGGGAAGCAAGAACCGAAGCAAATCAGTTAGGAAACTATTTCAGTATTTGATTCAAGAGATACTGACTTGGAACAGGGTAACAGCCAAGATGACAAGTAGACGTTCACTTCAGAGGTAGAATCAACAGGTCTTGAAGACAGAGTGGATGCAGGAAGAAAAAGAATCAAGGATGATTCCTAAGTGTTTCACATTTACCGAACCAGAAATGACGAAAAAGGTGAGATGCAAGGAGATCAAGGTCAGGAAAACGGTGAATGTCGGTAAACTGACCATAGAGCGACGATGCAGAAAGGAGGACGGATTATTAAAGGAGCTAAGGAAGCTAGAGGAGGCAGGGCCTGGGGCACATGCCGCAGCTGTGGCAGAAAGGATGAGAACGGGCCCAGTGCAGAGAGGGTAGAAGCAACAGGAGCCACTGTCACCTCAACACAAGTATGAAGAAGGTTGGCTCGGAGACAGGCAGCTAGGATGCTGGGGTTGTCATCCCAGGCAGTGGGAAAAGGGGCTTACTAGAAAAATGTAGAGGGACAGCTTCTGTGGTCTTGATGGTGGTGCAGGCTAGGAAGTGAAGCTGATGGAGAGAGGAAGACTGGGAAGTGACAGTTCCAACGCGAGGGTGTAGGCTGCTCAAGCTGGGTAGGTGGTGGTGACAGCCACAGAGATGGACCAAGACTGTGAAGCTCGAGGATGGCAATGATGAGAGGCAGCATGCCTGGACAACAGGAACTTAAGTGGGGGTCCTTGTGGGAGATGTGGGGGTGGGGGAGAAACTACAGAAAGGGGAGTGGAGGGAATCAAGAAGCCTGGAGTCCAGGCTGGAGCGGTGGCTCAGCCATTGCGGTGTTAGCCTGGCATGCGTGAGGACACGGGTTCAAACCCAGCACCACCACATACACAACAAAGTGTCAGAGCAACGAAAGCCAATGAAATAATTAAAAAATAAAATTGATTCTCTCTCCCGCCCAAAAATAAAACTGGAGTCCAAGTACCCGACCTGAGGTCCAGGGAGTAAGTGGCAGTGAGGGAAGCGATACCCCTGGGGCAGCAGCACGTCTCAGTGGAGGTCAGATGTGGCAGAAGCTCACAGAGGAGGTGGAATACACGGGGGTTTGAGAGCACGGTACTTGGGAGGGAGAAGTGGAACCTTGAGTCAATTAGCCAGGGTTACATAGAGCATCATGGAGTTGAATATTAATGATTTTCTCAGGACCAGAAATACTTAACTAAAGCTGAAAGACACAAGCCATGTTTCCATTTCATCTTCAACATACCAGTGGTTCCTGACACTTGAAAGGAGAAAAAAAGGGCTCACCACCCATTTCTCCATCTAAATTCTCCCTAATTTCTAACTCCCTCCTAATTTCTCCCTAACTGACTCAGTCTTCCACACCGTGAGCCTTGGAATCATACAAGCAGATGCCAAGTTTTGGGGAGAAATGCCTGCAGACCCCCCTCCCCACAGTCCAGAACCATCAATAACAGAGCCACCAGTGCCGAGCCGCTACCTTAGGGGACATGATGCTGTGTACCTTACACAGCTCATGAAACCATTCCACATGGGGTGGGAGCCACTGTCTCAAGTTTACAGATGTGGAAACTAAGGCTGAGAGAGAGGAATGGTTTGTGCAGTGCCACTAAATTATGCCGACACAAACCCAACTAATCTGATGACAATTTTGCCCAAAGTAGATATTTTCCTACTTAGGAACTCCTAGGTCCTCAGTGTTCATCTCACAAATCCCAGCTGCCCGCTCCGCCTGGCCACCCAGCTGTAGGTCAGCTGCTTCATTTTCTTCCCCAGAAACACACACATGTGCTTGCCAGAGCTGGCTGCTAGTTCCCTCTGCTACTCCCTTAGGAGGTGCTCCTTCCACAGCAAACAGAGATACATGCTGTCACTCTACTCTGCTAGAGGACATGGCCAAACTTCATGGGCACTGCCTCCACAGGAAGGTTTAGCCTCCAAAAACAGAAGACTTAGCACCGGTGCTCCAGCTCCATGGTGGTAGGATAGCTGGTCTCCATGGAGCATACACACACGTACCCAAGCACAGGGAAGGGGACTGGGATGCTGTAGAAGGAAGGACAGACCCCTGCACTGCACCAGATGCTGTGAGTCCAATCTTGGGGTTTCCTGACCTCTCCGGAAACTGAACTGCATGTGCCCCCATTTCCCACTTCAGCTGTGCTATGTCCTCTCTGAATGCCTGTCTCCCTCTTTCGTGTTTACATGTGTCTGTCTCCCCAAAACGTTCCTGAAACACACGGGGCAGGTCCTGCTCCCTGGCGCTGTGCCAGTCACTGCTATGCTGCAGAAGGTGCTAAGCACAACAGGTCAGGAAGCAGGACAGCTGCCTGAGAGTCGATGACGGGAGACAGGAGTGAATCCAGAAAACACAGGCAGCTTTATTCCAAACACGGCATGAACAAGCCCAGCTTTTGTGGGCCCACATTAAAGGGATGTTCCAGGGAAGTCCACACTGGGAAATAGCTGTGCTGGGATCTCTCCATTCTCCTTAAATGGAGCTCATTAGCTAAGGAGATTGATAGAAAAACAGTCACATGGAAGGAATCAACAAAAGGGGACAGTGGGAACACTGTGGTTACATAACAAAGGGGAACCACAAGGGCTGCATGATAAGTGCTGGCCTACTTTGGGGCAGGGTCCTCCTGCTCTGGCTCTATGGCCTACAGCTCAAACCAGGCCACCTTCTCCTCCCTAGAGACCAGTCCCCAGCTGTCAGGGTGCTCCTAGTTTACAGCCCCAAGAGCAGCTACCTCAGACAGCAACACTGAGCGTGGTCAGTCCAGCCAGAGGCTGCACACAGCCTGAGCCCCTCTTCAAAATGCTGGTTCTAAAACCCACCTGCAAGCTCCAACTGCAACTCTTGGTGCCGTACAAAAGCACTTTTATAATCACAAATTGCTAAGAAAATGCACACTGGGTTCCAGTGCTGCTTAAAACTGTTGAGCGGTGGCCAAGAGGTTACTGTGCTTACCTCGCATGCGCAGGACGCAGGTTCAAACCCCAGCACCACATACACAATGATGTGTTGGAGCAACAAAAGTCATATGAAAAACTAAAATTGATTCTCTCTCTTTCTCACTGTCCCTCTCTCTTAAAAAAAAGCAAAAAACTGTTGAGGGAGGTTTTTCTTTATATTTGGTCTTGCTCACAAGATTCACTCCTCTGTAAACACAAACATTTCTCCTACAAAGCCATACGTACATATTTAGAAAAAGCTCATGTTCTCTAAAACTGCACGCAAGTAGCAAGACTTACGTGAAAAAACGGGGTTAGGGACTCAAAATCTACACAATTTTTTAACTACAGCATTAATGAAGTCACTTAGGCCACCTGGACAGAGTCCAGCAAGGCTAGTGGCCACCACAGTACATACTAAAAATTCGCTAGAAAAGTCTAACGGAGATACAGATGGAACTTTCAGGAGCAAGACGGAAGTGGGCCGTGACAATGCGGATGAAGGGGCAGTTAGAGCCAGAGGCCCACAGGCGGGGGTGCTGCCTTCCGAGGAAGGTGTGCCAGGGCCAAGCACTTGTCCCTGGGAGCCCCCAGGGTCTCCTGCAGCACAGGGGTCAAACAGCTTTTCTCTGTCCTGCTGAGCACTGCAATTCTACTCCACCATTCTACCGCCTTTGCCTAGGCAAAATCATACAGGACCCAAGTCAAACATCCTTCCCCTATTTACCTACCACATGTGAACTAATTCACAAAACAAAAAGGCACCCTGAAGCAGAGCAATGTGGACGGAAGTACATCGCTGTGCTCTCGGGTCCCCCAGGACTTCCCGCCCCATCCCATGTGCCTGCCACATAAGTACATTTTCTGTTGATTCCTAGCATAACAAGCTTCTTAGACTCTGCAGACTCCGTCTTGCGTACCAAGACACCTAACACTGTGTCTGGCAAGCCAATGCTGACAGAAAGCCTGAGATTATACGGAAGGACCTGAGCTCTGCCTCCTGGAATAAATATATATATATATATTTATATATATATATTTATATATACACAGACGTACATTTACTTAGTACTCTAACTAAAGCAAGGCCTGGGGTCTGTGACCACGGCCCAAGCTCCAGCTTAGAGACCACAGGCAGCTATCTATAAAAGAGGAGGTGTTTCTATGATGAATAGTTGCTTCCCATTTTTCACATTTCCCATGGAACCAAATTAAAAGAGTTTTTAAAAACTATTCACAGGGGCTGGAGCGGTAGCTCAGTGGTTCCAGTGCTTGCCTGGCATGTGCGAGTACATGGGTTCAAACTCCAGCACCCACGTATACAACTAAGTGTCAGAGCAACAAAAGCCACGTGAAAAACTCAATAAAAATTGATTTTCTGTCTCTCTCTCTCTCACTGTCCTTCTCTCTTAAAAAAAAAAAAAGTATTCACAGTCTGGGG
>PVKS010017633.1:30082-41715 GCA_004027875.1 Aplodontia rufa
ATGGGTTCAAACCCCAGCACCACGTACACAACTAAGTGTCAGAGCAATGAAAGCCATGTGAAAAACTCAATAAAAATTGATTCTGTCTCTCTCTCTCTGTCCTTTTCTCTCGCTCTTTCTTCTTTTTTTATTCAGAAATTTACTTGTTGAACAATCAAGTCTCTAATGAAATATTATATATATATATATATATGTATATATATATATATATATATATATCTGTCTCTCTTTAAAAAAAAAAAAAAAAAAAAGCAACAGCCAGGCCTGTAATCCCAGCTACTCGGGAGGCCGGAAGGGAGGATCCTAAATTCCAGGCCCACCTGGGCAACTTAGCAAGACCCTATCTAAAAAAAAAAAAAATAAAGTTTAATGAACAAATAAAACCATTCTTATACAAAAAGAGAAATGCTATTCTATTTTACTACATGAAGCTCAGGTCTAAATGTTTAAGAAGGCCCCTCTCTACCATTTGTGGGAGCAAACTAAGGGCAGTCTGCCTTATCCCCGCAGATGGCCATAGCTGAGCCTGCCGGCCAGAGGGAGAACAGCAGAGTGCCTGCCCACCCACAAAGAAAGCAGGGTGTGGCTGGTCACCAGAGCTTATATTCTGCTGAGTTCCTCCCAGCAGGGCAGGGCCTGCAGTTCGCCTGGCTCCCTACTTTAACATTTTCAGATATGTCTGAATCCTATGGGGCACCTGGCTTTGGCCTGAGCAGAGATCCAATGCTGCATGTAGAGGTGGTTGAGAGAGATGCCATCTGTCCTTCACGGTCACCTGAGAACAAAGGAGGGGGAATGCAACGGTAGCCCCCCAGCTCATCATGAGAGGTGGTGGTTCAAGCAGCTGCCACAGAAGCAACCGGTTGAGAATGAGGGAGGGGACCAGGACCAGCTCTCCCAGAGCTCCTCTCTGGGACTGATTTCTCGAGACTTGCATGTCATTCTCAAATAATGGATGGGACCCAAAGAAAGCGCAAGGTTATTGGGTACCATATTCCAATCTCCTCCAGGGGAAATAAGCAGCCCCTGCACACAAGGGCCACGACACAAAACTGGGTCACAGAAGAAAAAGAATCTGTCCTCTGCACCTGAAGTGCCTTCCCCTAAGGCTACAGTTAAAACACTGCTTCAGGTAATAACACTGTCAAAAAATGCCAAGCTCCCTATACACAAAGTATCAGTCAGGAGGCATGGAATGCCACCATGTCCCGTTACTAGTGATGCTAACTTTGATCACTTGCTTAATGTGGTATCTGACAGTTTTGACCATTGTAAGTATTCCCCCACCTTTATTTATTTATTCATTCATGCATTCATTCATTCACTCATTTTAAAGAGAGAATAAATTTTATCTACTTTTGCATATGGCTTTTGCTGCTCCAACACGTCGTTGTGTCTGTGGCGCTGGGGTTCGAACTGGTGTCCTCGAGCATGCCAGGCAAGCCCACCCAGCTATCGCTCCAGCCCTCTGGGCGTTTTTAATTAGTAGGTATCTGGTACGTATTTCGAGACTGTAATTATCTTACTCATCAAACTTTCGCCCCTGAGTTTGGGCATCTATCAATGCTTCTTCCCTGAATCAGCTATTACTATCACAGTTGCCCAAATGGTGATTCGCTTAATTCAGTCGTTGCGCTTCAGTGATCATACAGCATTCTATTGTAGCAAAAGTTCTTAGGCCGTTATTTTTTTAAAATTTAGCTCTATTTATTGCAAGGAGAAATGAGACTCCAGCAGAATGGGCAAACCTACCCAAATCTTGGTTCCTAAATATCTTCTTCTACTAAAATGAACCAGGGCTCTTTGAAACAATGGCTAGTTCCAAATTTGAGCCTGGAATACCTTTCAGTGCCAGAAAATAAGGAAATGCTCAAAAATGGATAAGAAGAGGCTGAATGGTGGCTCAGCGGTAGAATGCTTGCCCCATGCACAAGGACCTTGATTCGTGGATGAAAAACCAGACATGGGGTGGGGGGCTCTTTTTTTCTTTTTTTCTCTCTTAAAAAAAAATATGGATGAGAACACAACTTGAAGGGGTTCTTACTGGCCAAATTTGAGCATTGAAATGAGTAACAGGAAATGATTATAACTCATTGAATGAAAGAAAAATTCTGTAAGTCCATATTGATATTTTTTAAAATGATAGAAGGGCAAGGAAAAAGTAAAAACCTCTTTACAAAAGAACAAAACCTGACAGCAGGGGCAGTGGCACACACCTGTAATCCCAGTGAACCAGGAGGCTAAGACAGGAGGATCACAAATTCAAGGTCAGCCTCAGCAACTTAGGCCCTAAACAATTCAGTGAGACCCTGCCTCAAAATAAAAAATAAAAAGTCTGGGGATGTAACTGTATGGTAAAGTATCACTGGCTTCAATCCCTAGTACCAAAAAAAAAAAAAAGTTATCCAGGCTGGCATTGAACTTGTGATCCTCCTGCCTCTGCCTCCTGAGTCACTGGATTACAGATATACATGTACCACCATGTCCCGCTAAAATGTTACTGTCGTTTTTTTTTTTAAGAGAGAGAGAGAAAGAATCAATTTTATTTAGTTTTTCATGTGACTTTCATTGTTCCAACACTTTATTGTGTACATGGTTCTGGGGTTCGAACCTGGGTCCTCGCACCTGCCGGGAAAGCACTGGAACCACTGAGCCCAAAATTTTAATGTCTTCAAAGGTGAAAAATAAAACAACTAAGGAACTGTTTCAAATTAAAGAAAATTAAACTTATTAAATGCAAACATGGCCTTTCATTGGAACCTGGACTACAAAAAAAAGAAAAAAACTATAAGGAATATATGATTGGAATAACTGGGAATGTCTGACTATGGACTATGGTGTCCGTTAAAATTCCTGATTGTGATGACTGTGTATGAGAGACAGACAGACAGATGGACAGAGAAAGGGAAGGCAAATATAGCAAAAACAATATTAACAATTTGTTAAAAAAAAAAAAAAAACCTGCAGTGTGGTAATACATGCCTGTAATCCCAGCACACTCAGTAACAGGAAGTGCACTCAGATTTGCATTTGGGAAAGATGGCAGCTCCATGAAGAATGGGCTTTTTTCTGTCTCTCTTTTTTTTTTTTTTTTTTTAAGAGAGAAGAACAGTGAGAAAGAGAGAAACAAGAAAGAGAGAATCAATTTTTATTGAGTTTTTCACATGGCCTTCGATGCTCCGACTCTTAGCTGTGTACGTGATGCTGGGGTTTGAACTGGTGTACTTGCGTATGCAGGGCAAGCACCGTAATCGCTGAGCCACCGCTCCAGCCCCAAGAATGGGCTTTTTAAAAGCTCAAGCATGGATTCAGGTAGCCCAGGTAGGAAGGACACTGGTATCCTAGAATAGGGCAGGGGTAGAGATGAGACCAAGGAGAAATGCACAGGTAAAAGAAGCAAACAGGACCTGACTCCGTAATGTCTTTCAATAGAGCTTTATAAATTCTTGCATTGAAAAAAAATAAAACAGGGGCTGGAGCGGTGGCCGAGTGGTTAGGGCGCTTGCCTGGCAAGCACAAGCATGTGGGTTCAAGCTCCAGCACCACATACACAGCAAAGTGTAGGTAGGAGTAATGAAAACCATATGAAAAACTAAATAAAAAATTGTTTCTTTCTGTCTCTCTCTTCTCTCTCACTGTCCCTCAATCTTTTTTTTATTCAGAAATTTATTTGTTGAACAATCACACAAGATTCTAATGAAATAATATAATGCATATATAGATTCTGAAAATTAGATTTACCCTCAAGAGCCCTCGCCAATTACCCACCTTTATCCCTCCCCTTCCCTTCCCAAAACATCTCTACAAATGCCTTAGGTTAGATGACATTACACCTTATCTGGATTTAAAAACATGATACTAGACCTCCTTTCTCAATGGCCAGGGTCTAGTTCCAGCCTCCACAGATGAGTGAAGACATTCGACACTTGGTTCTCTGGGTTATGCTGATTTCACTCAGCATGATTTCTTCCATAGCCATCCATTTACCTTCAAAGGCTGTGATATCATTGTCTCTAATTGCTGAGTAGAGCTCCATGGTATATATGTACCACAGGTTTTTGATCCATTCATCCAGTGAGGGACATCTGGGTTGTTTCCATAATTAAGCTATTGTAAATTGAGCTGCTATGAACATAGATATTTCTGTGTCACTGTAGTGTGCTGATTCTAAATCCCCTGGAAAAATACCCAGAAGTGGAATAGCAGGATCATATGGTAGGCTCATCCCTAGTTTTTTGAGGATTCTCCACACTGCTTTCCACTCTCAATCTTTAGGAGAAAAGAAAACAGATTCAGTGGTGTGTTGAAATCACCAGTGGAAACTGAGACAACAAACAGAGAAAGCTGCTTTGGGAAGTTTGAGGGCAGCGGGACTGGAGCTACACCAGTGATAAACCAAAGGTGAGGTGGAGAGGTGGGAGAGGAAGGAGCCAGAACAGCAGAGATGGCAGGCAGGGGTGATAAGCAAAGCTGGACTCCTGTCAAGCAGGAAGAGCTCAGTTCAGAGCCAGCGGGAGGAGAAATCAGCCCCAGATTCCCCAAGATTCCCCCACCTACTGTATCCCTCAACCCACAGGGACCAGAAGCACAACCTAAGCTTAAAATGTCTTTGTCCTCAGGATGGTACCACCCAGTTGCCCAGAAATAGGGGGGGTCACCCTAGACTCTTTCCTCACTCAGTCCCCCCACCATCTACCACAGTCACCAAGCCCTCTTGAACTTGTGCCCCACGATCCCTGTCTTCCAGCCGGAAGGAAGCACCCCACTCAATATGTGGTATCACTTAGATCTACTCACCAGTCCCTTGAGTGGAATGATCATTTGGAATGATGTATAGTGGAAGATCTCACACCAATACATCCCCACTCCGCCTGTCCCTGACCTGCCACGTTTCTAGGCCTTATCTAAAGATGGTCCCCAGGTCCATCTTTAGATCTCAGGCTCTTTCCTATCCTTGTCTCTTGGCTAAATGGCTTTACCTAGGTCACTGCTGCTCCAAACTCTGCCAGACTCCTTGGCTGACATCAAACATCAACCTTCCTTCTTGCCTGAATGACAACTGGCTTCCCTATATAACCTTATCCCCTCCAACCCACCCTTCCAGCTATCCACCAGAGTGACAATTTTAAAATGTAACCTGACCATGCTGAACTCCTGATTACAATTCTACACTGGCCTTCCAGATCCCAACTCATCATCACTCCTCATAGGTGTACATTTAAATGACAATGAAGACACACAAAAGGAAAATGCATAATCATCCCAAAAACAGAAAGGGATGATTTTATTTCATTAAACTAGAAATTTTGATGAGTTTCTGGAAACAGAAGGCATGGAGGCTCAGCAGAAATAGGGATGGGCGAGACAAGAGGCTTCAACCTAGCAACAGCAGGGATCAGCAAGGGATTTAAAAGAGGAAAAGAAATCAAGACCACCTATGCACCAGCACTGTGGGCTGCCTGTACCCATGGAGCTATGGCATTTCTTCCTTCACCCTCCATCCACTCCCAAAGATGAAACTTCAGGCCTAGTGATGGAGGAAGTAGTGGAGGAGTTTTGATTAGCTGGGCATAATAGTGGATGCCTGTAATCCCTGCAACTCAGGAGGCTGAGGAAGGAATTACAAATTTGAGGCCAGCCTCAGCAACTTAGCAAGGCCCTAAGCAAATTAGCGAGACCCTGTCTCAAAATAAAAAGGGCTGGGAATGTGGCTCAGTGGTTGAGTGCTCCTGGGTTCAATCCCTAGTACCAAAAAAAAAAAGCTTTGTAAGAAAAAGTTTTGATTATGTACAATCTGCCATGTGAAGACATCTGAATCATGTAAATTTAAAAAATAAAAATATCCCTTTTTCCTATGTATTTATTTATTTATTTGGAACTGAGCATTGAATGCAGAGGCACTTTACCATGCGCTATATCCCCAAACCTTTTTTTAACAAGACAGGATTTCACTATTGCAGAGGCTAGCCTCAAACCTTCAATCCTTTATGCCTCAGCCTCCTGAGTTGCTAGGATTATAAGTGTTCCCTGCTGCTTCTGGCTCCAAGAAATGTTTTCCAAAGCCCAATCAAAAATCTATAATCCTAGAGGCTGGAGTGGTGGCTTAGCAGTTATGGTGCTTGCCTAGCATGCAAGAGGACAACAGTTCGAACTCCAGCACCATATACACAAGGAAGTGTCGGAGCAAGGAAAGCCACATGAAACACTAAATAAAATTGATTCCCTCTTTCTCACTGTCCTACTCTAAAAAAAAAAAAAAAAAAACAAAGAATCCCAGAAAGTAAGAACAGAAAAAAATGGAGAAAAGGAAATATTTTTCTTCTAAAAGTTCAAAGTGATGACAAATCTAAGTCTTCAGATTGCTTTATTCAATTAGGATGATTAAGAAATCTGGATGAGGCTGGATGCAGTGGCTCACACCTATAATCCCAGTGACTTCAGGCTGAGGGAGAAGGACTGTAAATTCCGGCCAGCCTTAGCAACTTAGCGAGACCCTCAGCAACTTAGTGAGACCCTGCCTCAAAATAAAATATAAAAAAGGGGGCTGGAATGGTGGCCTGGTGGTTATGGTACTTGCCTGGCATGCACGACTACGCGGGTTCAAACCCCAGCACCACATACACAACAAAGTGTCAGAGCACCAAAAAAACACGTCAAAAAACTAAATAAAATTGATTCTCTCTCTCTCTCTCTCTCTCTCATCCCTCTATTTTTTAAAAAATATAAATATATAAAAAGGGCTGAGGATGTAGCGCAGTGGTTAAGGATCCCTGGGTTCAATCTCAGGTACCAAAAAAAAAAAAAAAAAAGGTCTGGATGATCCCAAGGCTATGGGAAAACATGCTTCCTGCTTTCTTTCATTGTCAGATGGGAAAGGGAAATTCATAATCTAAAAATGAAGCAGACTAAAATGTGGCATAATTCTGAGCAACCGATAGCATCTAAAAATAGAACCCACGTGACCCGGCCATTAGGACTATTTCTTTGAAAAGCATGGGTGTAGTGGCAGGACTGCATTTCCTATTCAATCGTACTGCTCCATTCTGGGCTGGAAAAGATGCATGCGAGTAAAACATTATGGATGCTATTTATCAATTTCCAATTTTCAGATATTCTGCAAAAAGGTCAGGAAATTTTATTATGGCATAAATGAAAATGGTATACACTTTGACAACATAAAGACCATGGCAAAACCTAAATACATTCAATAGACAATTTATGTAGACGCCCCCGGAAGAAATAGTAGCTGCCTCTGACAGGTAAAGTGGGGAAGCAAAGATCAGAGATGGGCGACTCAGCTTTCCACAGTTCACCTGTGCGTACGGTTCCAATTTCTTTTTTTTTTTTTAAGAGAGAAGGATAGTGAGAGACAGAGAGAGAGAGAGAGAGAATCCATTTTTATTGAGTTTTTCACATGGCTTTCGTTGCTCCGACACTCAGTTGTGTATGTGGGTGCTGGGGTTTGAACCCGTGCACTTATGCATGCCGGGCAAGCACTGTTAGTAACCAGTGAGCCACTGCTCCAGCCCCTCCAATTTCTTTACAACATGAATTATGTTGTTTTTTTTTTTTTTCAGGGCTGAGGATTGAACTCGGGGCCTTGTGCGTGCTAGGCAAGTGCTCTGCCACTGAGCTAAATTCCCAACCCCATGAATTATGTTTTTGAATGTGAAAACCTCTCGGGCTGGAGCGGTGGCTCAGCGATTATGGCGCTTGCCTGGCATGCGCAAGGCCGCGAGTTCGAACCCCAGCACCACGTACACAATGAAGTGTCAGAGCAAGGAAAGCCACATGAAGAACTAAATAAAATTGATTCTCTCTTTCTCTCTTTCATTGTCCCTTTCTCTCTCTTTAAAAACAAAGAAAAGAAAGTAAAACCTTTCTTAGGCCAGCAGCATGCTCAAAGTAATAGAATAGTTGATGGAAACGAGGAATAGTGGAAGGAACGGTGGTAGCATAATTCTCCTCAACAGACATGATCTGTAATTGATGGAATCAGAAGTACAGGCAGAAAGAGCCACGGAGAGGGGCTGGAGCAGTGGCTTAGTGGGTACGGCGCTTGCCCAGCATCCACAAGTGCACGGGTTCAAACCCCAGCACCAGGTACACAACTAAGTATCAGGGCAATGAGAGCCATGTGAAAAACTCAATAAAAATTGATTCTGTCTCTCTCTCTCTCTCTCTCTCCCCCTCACTGTCTTTCTCTCTTTAAAAAAGAAAAATAAAAATAAAAAAAGAAATAGCCACAGGGGAAAAGGGAAAAGTCAAAATATAACAAAGATTGGAAGCAATCAGGTAGGGGAGGAGGCTTGCCCGAGCTACAGCCCTCACATCACAAGGCGGGGTGTCAACAGATGCTGCTTAAGGATGGTGGCTGAAAACCAGGTGTCAGGGAGGAAGGGACCCTCAAGGAAGTGCCACCTGAAACAGCCCAGGGGGCTTCCCAGGCAGAGGGACTCCTGCTTTCCTTTTGTTCACCTCTGGGCTCACTGGTTGATATCTAAATTAAAGAACAGAAACCAAACAGCCAGCTCCTTCCTTCTGATGCACCAGCACCTTCGACGAAATCCTAGCAAGTGTGCAGGCCGTCCTCCATCCGCCCATTCCACCCCACGGCTCCCCTGCCCACCCACACCTCCGAGGGTAGGAGGCCCTGAGCACAGGAGCTCTCACCCCCTGCTCCTCTGCACCCTCCACGCCCAGCCCCAGGCACTTTCCTCTCAAGCTCTCACCCCCGCAACTTCAGTATCAACCCTCTAGAAAAAGTGCTCCACCGCCTCAGCCCAGACTGAGCTAAAAGGCCCTCCTCAGGCACTGGTGAGTCCTGTCCTCAACTTTAATTATGTCCAAGAAGGTACCCTTGCTATTTGCCATTAAGTTCTTGCTGCCCACAGCAGTGTCTCAGAGGCCAAGACTGTATCAAGTTAACCCCTTCAGGACAGAACAGCCATATCCACAGTCCAGTTCCTGACGTCAGTGATGGGTCTGGAGCAACAGGAAAAGCTGGGCATGGGATCCCCACAGTCTTGGCAGCTGTCACTCACATTCTGCGAGATGCCACGCATGGCTTTTTCCTTCCTCAGTTGGCCAGATAACTCTTCCACGGTAGTCTTCTTTGTCCCATGTACTATTGAAAGGGCCCCTATCACAATCTGCTGGTGGCCTTGTCCACCTGCACCAGCCAGGACCCCTGATTAAGGAGGTATTCTTAAATGGCCCTGGTGCTGGAGTCTTTCCCTACAGCTGTTCACATGCTGGTTAAGGGTTCCTAAAAAAACAGCCTCATCTAGGCCTGGCTTCTGTATAACCCCAAGGTAAAAATAACTGTCTGAGCCTCAGTCTCCTCATCTGTGAAGAGCAGTCATAAAGATGGGCTGAGATTAGATGTGTTAAGCGCCCGCCCACAGAAGAGGCTTCAACATGGTGGCTACTGTTCAAGATGTCAAAGATTCTGATACCCAGGAGAGCTGAGGGCATGCTTGCCCATGTCTGTCTCAGCAGGGTCCCGCCAGGCTGCAAGTACAAGCTGAAGATCAGAAGAGTGAGACTGAGTCCCGCCAGTGCCCGATAAAGTGAGACCCAAGCACATGATCGCTGGGAAGAGAATGCAGATTATACATCTTACGAAATGCTGCTTCCCTTTGCCCCCTCACACGAGCTCTTTTTCCAGATCCTCAAAGCCAGCATCCATGCTATTCAGAATCACACAGAGATGCTCACCTGGGGCACAAAGTCAGGTGCTGTCTCCCTGGCAAGGCAGCCCAGCCAGCCCCCTCCAGGCACACACAGCAGCCTCAGGAGGCAACTCCAGGCCTGGTCCCAGGCCACAGCCTGTGGTGGCTGGGAGAGACCCTCCTCCCGTCACTCAGGGGAACGGGACCACTGCCTGAGTGTCTGCCACCTCCACTTCCATTTCCCCATGCCCGGCAGTTCCTGTGTGCTCTTCATAGCTAACTCAGGCCTGACGACTCTACCCCAGCCAACAGACAGGACTTTCAGGGACCTCCGGATGCTGATTCGACCTGGTTCCAAGGCAGGACTCAGGGACTCACAGAGCAGACCAAACCAGTGTGCCCTGCAGGGGACCAACACACTTGGAAGCAAGTCTCCTGCCAGACCAGCCAGGCCACAGGTACCCTCAGCCTTAAACAAGGCCTCAGACAAGAGCCAACCATGACATGTGCTGTTTTACGGTGGTTGTTCCAGGCTGGGAGCTAGAGGTGAGAGGATTGTGATAACAATGACAGCAACGCAACACCCAGTTCCTGATACCTGGCTGCACTGAGAGGAGCCAGGACCCGCAGGCCACCCCTAAGGGCCCACAGCCTTCTGCCTTCAGTCCAGTCCTCTGCTAGCCTGCCTAGCTGTCCAGGGCATCTCGGAGCCCTGTGACACCCCATCCTTAGTGAACAAGGGATCCTTTCAGAAGATGATGGCCCATTACTTTTTCATTAAAATTTATTGGACAGGGGCTGGAGCGGTGGCTCAGCAGTTAGAGCACTTGCCAGGCATGCACACAGACCCATGTTCAAACCCCAGCACCAGGTACACAACTAAGTGTTGGAGAAATGAAGGCCAAATGAAAAAAAATTAAAAATTAAAAAAAGGTAGGACTGGAGCAGTGGCTCAGCAGTTATGGCACTTGCCTGGCATGTGCAAGGACACAAGTTCAAACCCCGGCACCACATACACAACTAAGTGTCAGAGAAATGAAGGCCAGATGATAAAATAAATAAAATTGATTTTCTCTTCTCTCTCACTGTCCCTCGCTCTCTCTCTTTAAAAATAAATAAATAAATAAAAGTGGTTTTTTTTTTTTTTTTTTTTTTTTTTAATTTAAAAAAAGAAACAGCCTTTCTTCTCAGATCATCTCACCAAAGAGCTCTGGCCTCTGGGTCTGCCATCTTGGACCCTCCCTTCTCACATCCTTTTTAGCACTGTCCCCCACTCCTGTCCCAGCTGTTCCCCTGGACATGACACAAAGCTCACCCAGTCACCTGTGTATACATCCACAGTGTGGGTCCATCCCCTGTGCCAGGTGTGCTATGAGTGCCAGGTCCTGGAATAGGACTAGCAGCCCCTGCCTCTCAGGGCTCATACTCTCTGCGGGCAGAGAATGACATAATTTAAAGATATAATTTATCAGGCTAATTCATTAAGGGTAAATAAACACAGCAACCGAGAGAAGCCTTATCAGATGGGGGTGGGGCGAGGAGAGGCAGAGCCAAGGCCTGGTTTGGAAACAGAACCTGGCATTCGAGTTGTAACAGGGCACAGGTGGGGGTGACAGAAGCCAGGCTCTTCAGATGTTTTACGGTGCCACTTGATTTACATTTTAAATCCCTCCAGCAGCCATGTGGAGAACAGTCATAGGTGCAGGAGGAAAGGAGGGAGGGGCCTCTCTGGGGCCCATGGAGGAGCTGGGGAGCACCTGGTCTCAACTACCGGAAGGCAATGAGGTCCAGGAAGTAACCGCGAGAATTGGCCAAATTGGTGCATGGGTGACCTGACAGGAGCAATCAGTTGTGCCCTGGTGACAAAAGAAGGAGAAGAGACTGGATGACCTGTTGGGGAGGTCTGCTACGAAGGGAAGCAAAGGAATGGACCAAGATGTAGAGGGTGGGGCTGGAGCG
>PVKS010017634.1:0-41639 GCA_004027875.1 Aplodontia rufa
TTTCTTCTTTGATCTGACATCATCCAGTATAATGGCAAAAATTTTGACAGTCATTGGGCTGATACAACAAGCCCAATTTATAAGGTCTGAATTTTTACTAAAGATCAAAAAGTATGATGAAGCATAATGGCGGTAAAATATCTTTAATGATATGTGCCCCTAGAAATATTTCTCTCCTAATGTTTTATTTTGAGAGAAAGAAAAGTCTTTATTATGCACATCACATGCGGTTATCTATTCTGCTACAAAAAGCTGAGAGCATTAATTTAGTTTTCTTAACTGCAAGAACTAAAATAAGGAAGTACAAAAGAAGTTATCCTGGGAGATATTGGACTGTTAATCAGCAGATACTCGATGGATTATGGAGAAGTGCTCCTACATTTCAGGGGCTTAGGATTGCCTTTTAATTGAAAGAATATGATTTTTAATTTTTTCAGTAAGGAAAATCATGTAGAATGTACAAAGTAGAAAAAATACTAAAGTAAATTCTTATAATCACATGCACATCTCTAAGAATTATCAATATATGACCAATTTTGTTTCACCTAAATACTTGCTTTCCTGTTCCCACATTATTTTGAAACAAATACCAGCTATCAAAATAAGAATATTTTAAATGTTTGTTTTTATGTAGACTTTGAATATATTTTATCAATTAATTAAATGGTTATTTACTGATCATTATTTTTGTTAGCTTTAGAGCAATATCAACTGATGAATTCAGAGCTCTATGCAAATAAAAAAAATTCCCATTTATCACACCATCTTAAAAGTTGCTAAACAGCAGAGGTCAAGTCATTCCACCCAATGCTATCGTTTGCCTTCACTTCACTAAAAATATCCAAATACTGTTAAACTGAGGTGGAATGCTGGGTAAGGCAGATTCAGTAAGAATGGCTGAGAGCAGCCTGGTACCATAAGGGGCACACCCTATAACCTCATCATGTTAGTCAACTTTTCCTCACTGTGACCAAATTACCGGACTAGGACAACTGAGGTGGAAAAGTTTGTTTAGGGCTTATGGTTTCAGAGCTTCAGTCCATGGTCTGCCAATTCCGTTTCTCTAGTCCTGAGGTAGAGGAAAATATGGTGGCAGAAGGGCATGGTGGAGGAGAGCTGCTCAGGTTATGATGGTTGGAAAAGAGATAAAGTGAGCGAGGAGCCAAGGACAAGATGTGATCTCCAAGGGCACACCCCCAAATAACCTCCTTTCTCCAGCCGGAAGTCTCACCCACCCAGAGTTACCACCCGTAGTGGATTCAACTTGTACTCCAGCAAATGTGTGAATCCACTGATGTTAGAGCTCTCCTGATGTAATTATTTCACCTCTAATCTTTCCTGAATTCCATACCAAGTGAGCTTTGGGTGGGAGGTGACAATTAAAGATCCAAGCTACAACACTTTTTATATGTGAAGCATTTTTTAGATGTCAAGGACAAAAAAAATAAAGCCAAGAACTTGCTCTAGGACAGTTTATATATTTTCATTGTCATATTTATATTAATTTTTAGATCAGTTAAAATTTTTCTTGATGGTAAAATCTTAACTATAAACTAACTTTGTTAGTTTATAGTGTTTGTAGAAACTTTTACTTAAAACTCACTTATCATATAGACGCATAAGTATTTCTAGAAACTTTTACATATGTTTACCATATTTAACATAGGTTACAAACATATATTGGATAGTAGCTTAGTAAAAGTTCATAGATTATATACTTTGTCTAAATTTCACATGACAAAAGTGTGTAAAATTAATTATGTTTATCACCGTTGTTGAAAAAAAGTCTTTGTAATTTGTCTCGTTCAGTTACTCACACTCAGATATATATAGATAGCTAGCTAGCTAGATAGATGATAGATATCTCCAACAAGAATGAGTAAACCTACTCCTGTAAGTGTGGCCTCGATCTGCATGTTTACAATAATTTAAACAATTATTACACTCTGTTTACGAAATTGATCCGAATAAATTATAGTATATGAATTTGAGTGTGGTGATGATTATATTGTATTATTTACATTTCAGTGGCAGGACCATTTTCTCCAACGTGGTATTTGCTTAAAGTAATTATACTGACTGAGAACAGTGGCAGATTGAAATTAAATGTTTGGATTAAATATTTTGTCAGCAAACATGCAGCAACTGCTTTACTGCTGCTGCTTCTCTTCTATGCATACTGATTACAAAATGATTACAAAATGATTAGCTTTTATTTTGGCACAGTTTTAAAATACTCAATAAATGCTGCTTGATATCCAGTCTTCTAATTGTTTAACTCACTGGAAAAACCCAGAAGAAAAACAGCCAAAAGAAATCTCAGGCAGCATTCTAACTTCTAACTCAGACCTCAGTCAAACAAACAGAAAGCTGGCCAAGTCTCAAAATGATTCCTGTTTCATGAGGTCTGAACTTGGGTTAAATATAAACCCTTCCAGGTGTGCACTGTGCTGGCAGGTGGGGGAGAAAAGTGTCACTTTATGCTAAAAGAGGAAACATATGAAGCTATTTTTAAAAGGTGCTCTTGTGGTTTCTTGGATATTGATTGTCTCTTACAAAATAGTAGTTTAATGTGCTAAATGGAAGCAAATAAGAGCATATGGTTTAAAACTATCCTAAAATTCAAATCTACTTTTGATAACCATCATAGAAAGTACTTAAAAAGATGTTTTAAATTTTGCTTTACAAAACTCAAATTATAAAGAACGCTTTTTAAATAAAGCAATCATCCAATAGGTATTGTAAATCTCTAGTGTACACTCAGATTTTGTGAACAACTGTATTTAAAGTCACTCAGAGGGCTGAAAATAGGCAAATATATCAACTGGAAAAGAATGTTTTTTTTTTATCTTTCAATGGATAAGTATCCCAAAGAATGACAAGAAAGCATTATGATATTCCAAAGTAAAAATATGCTCAAAAATTATTAAATGCAATAGTTATATATTTTCTGAAGTTCTGTATATTGGTAGGGCAAGACCAACTCAGAACTGATTTGTCCTATAACTGATGAAGAATAAGGTCATAATCCAGATGTTTTTTAGTACATCATTTAAGCATATCCTACCCTTTGAAGTCCTGCATGTGAATCATGGCAGATCCAATCCTGGGGTTCCTATTTGCTTTCAGGATTTAACACACACAAGTCACGTGGGGGGACTGCACTGATCCAAATGGATAATTACTAACTATTTGATTTGGTATATGTCAGGTCCATTCCAATAAAAATAAGAAGCTTTCCTAGCAGTGTCATATTTTCTACATTTCATTCTCAAGATATGCCAAAGTTACACAACCTGGCAGCAAAGAGAGCATTCTTTAAGGACTATTTCTTTTCTTCACTTACAGTGTTCCTGACCAGACCTGACATCCTTCAGGCATAATGTTGTTGTTGAAATGTGTTTAGATACGCAGATGTCTCCTGCAAAAATTTTGGCAACAATATTGAGATAAGAAAAAAAGTATTTAAATTAGACTGTGCTATGAGGCAAAGATGAAAGGCTTGGGTCATAATCTCGAAAAACACAATCTGCCTTAATCCTAACATTCCCAAAGCCCAAAATTCCAAAGTTTAAAATCCCAAAAATATAGTTTTAAGGAAAGCAATAAAAAAAGCTAAAAGGTATATATCTACCTTTGAAAAGGGAAATTTATTTGAGAAATATAAAAATATGATAGAATACTTCAGAGTTCTCTTTACACAATGAATTAGGCAATAATAGCACACATATTTTTGCAAGCATAAATGTTCAGTAACTCAATGACAGTCAAATGGGTATAGCAATTATGAGCAGATGAAATATATTTATAAAGAAATAGGACAGAAAGTAAAACATGTAAATACATATCAGTACAGTTGGCCAATGTGTGCTCATATAGTTACAACTGCAGTCATCTAAAACAGCAAGATGAAAACCCAGAGTGAATCACCACCACAAATGCAGTCACATAATGAACCAATGCATGTGCTCAAAAATGACAATATGGTTCTTCATTTATTGAGGAGGTTTTGACACTTGTACGTGCACACACAATGCTTACCCAAAATGTCAACAAGATAGCCAAGCACAGCAATATGGGGATGTCATCCCAATGTCTCAGGAGTTTAAGGCAGGAGGATTGCAAATTTGAGGCCAGCCAGTCTGAGAAATTTAGCAAGATCTTGTCTTAAAATAAAATAAAAAGAGCCAGGGATGTAACTTGGTCTCTAATATTCTGGGTTTAATCCCCAAGAACACAAAGAAAAAAAGTCAACATTTTTATATACTTTAACAGTAACAAATTTGCAAAGATCCATAAAATAAATTTGAATTCTCTATAAAAGTCTTTACACAGTTACACCTTCAGGACTGGAAATGATGTAGGGTGAAATATATATCAGCAAATTATAAAAAGTAATGCTAATGATTTAAAATCATGAAAAAACACAAGAAAAATAAAAGAAAAAGAAATTGGCATGTGAAAATGTGTATAGGTTATAGACAACTACATAGAGGTAGTCCTTAAGAGCCCATTGACTTTCACCTTCATTAACTGTATAATGAAGTCCCAAATAACATGAGAGTCAGCTGCTTAACTTTTAGGCCATGACTCTTCTCAGAAAATACATTCAATTTCACTTTTTTTTTGTTTTTGTTTTTGGTGCATCATAGTGTTAACATAGTGAAGGGATCCCTTATTACACATTCATACGTGCACACGACATGATAATGTAACTCAAACCCGATCCTTAAACAGGATTTCCCCCACTTGCCCACTTCTCAGTCTCACATCTCCATTGGAGTCCCCAAGCCCCGCCCCACCCCCATTAAAGCTGTAAATGTATATATATATAAATAAGTTCTTTTTTACTTTTCCAGCCCTAAGTGCATTCATGGGTGTTATTTAGCCTCTTGGTAAAGTATATCATGCAGTATTTATAACCTCCCTTTTCCCTCCCCATCCTCCCCCACCATTCCCCCTCTTCATAATATGACCTAAGGTCATAATTATACCTTAGATTGTGTGTTACTCTGAATTTGATGAGTCTGACTGATACCTAAACTTGACTATCTTTCACTCTATCCTTAGTTTTACTCTACTTCCACTTTTGATGTGATGCTGCTCCTTTTGAAATTCTTATATAATTCCCTATACCCTGACATGAACATTCCTATTTGATACTTTTATCTCTGGTGTCATTCTTCTGTGTTCTTTTGGATTTGCAGAAATCCTCTCTGCATGCATTCGTACATAAACCACAGATTTGGTAATTGAATAGTAGCACTATTGCCGCATATCTTTTGATCATCCCGTGCACGTGAACATTTTTAAATCAGTTATTAACTTCACAGGCAGGAATATCTAAGGGAATGAAAATAAAAATCAAAAATGAATTCACTGAGATGTTGTGTTCTATTTGATATATCAGTTAGCACTGCTTTAACTATTGCAGGTAGATATGATTTTAATTTATTAAAAGCTTCTAAAATTTCAACAGTTGTAAGAAATACCAATGCAGATAAATAACTCATTTTTTAAAAGAAGTTTTAATCTTTGCTATACCATGAGGTGAATCCCTTCCTAGAATTTGACTTTCTACCCCTTGTGTATTGCCACTTTTTTCATGGGAATTAAGTTTGGGGATTGCAGGATTTCAACATTTAGGAATTTAATCCTCTGAGATTGTGATTTTTCAAATTTTAGACTTTATAGATTTTAGGTTTCGGTTACTTTGATCCTTTGGAATTCCAACCTTTAGAATCATGGTGTTTGAGACTGTGCTTTTGAGATTACAATCAGCACTGAAAAATGAGATACTGGAAGGCACTTACAGAATTGCCCAGGTGCTACTTATTGAATGATTCCTACTATCATTATCATGACAAATATATTATCTGTCATCACCGTTGTCCTGAAGTCATCCTTGAAGCTTTGTAAAGCAAAACACAATAGAGTAGCCATGTTTTCACAAGTCAAGGAGCTGAAAATGCGGCATGAAGTCAGAAAAGTGTCAGAACTGGCAAACAACAGAACAAAATTAGCACAACTATGTGGACCAGAGGCAATGCACTTATATACTATGCATGTTAGAATTTATGCACTTGGTTTCAAACGTAGAATAAACTTTGCACACCTTTTGTACAAACCTGCTCGGTGCTCCACTTGCTCCCCTTTCTTCTAGGCACACAGCTGGACTCCATTTTCAGCCGTGAGTCTCAATTCAGGATCATGGAGCGCAGACAGAAGAGATCAGCAACCTCTCTCCATTGTCAATTGAACCTTAAGGGAATGAAAAAACAATCAAGAAGGAATTTACTGAGATGTTGTGGTCTATTTGATGTATCCGTTAGCACCGCTTTAGCTATTACAGATGTGTATGTGCCTCAAGTGAAATGCAAACACAACCAAAGCCTAAAATATTTAGTCTTGATCGTTGGCCACAAGTGGCAAGGGAATTAATGGTAGATGTCAGGAAGGTGGAAACTGAAGTTCTGAAGAGACCTGGGATTTGTAACAATTGTCCTTGGCCCTGAATTCTGACCTCTTAGTCCACACTGCCCTTCCCCAATCCACCCATCATGTGTCTGTCCTTGGGTATTCAGGGCTTACTTTGATTGCTCTCATCAGGTCTTTTAGACTGTAGTCTTGGATTCAGCTAAAAATCCTTACCACTGCCACCTATATGCCTGTCCCCAGTCAGTTTTGAATTCTTATTCCTAGTCCTTCAATTTCTATTGCAATTTGCTGGCATGCTGGGAGTGGGAGCTATTTCTCTTCAATCATAGCATCCACATGACTTATTTTCCCAATGGAAAATGTTGATATTTGGGTTTTAAATATAATGATAGATTAAAAAAAGACTTTTCAAATTCTCCTAGGCATAAGCTCAATAAGAGAATTAAATCTACATTCATTAATGATGTTGTCTCATCTTATTTCTTACTAAGCTGCAGATGGCTTCCTGATTTGTTTAGAAGGAAGAGTAAGAAGAGCATTATATGGATAATAAAGTATAAAAGTCTTTTGGAACAGGGAAAATATGCATAGTACTCAGAGGTTTTATGGGAAGCAAGAGTCTAAATCAGATAAGACAAATAATCTGGAATATGTGTAGTGATCCCCTCAACCCTCACCCCAACCACAACCGCCTATAACAGAGATCAAAATTGGTCCCTGAACTTTTTTTCTTTTGTAACAGAGAGAGAGAGAATCAATTTTTCATGTGGCTTTCATTGTTTTGACACTTCCTTGTGTAGCGGTGCTGGGGTGTGAACCCATGTCCTCTCGTATGCCAGGTTACAGAGCTTCCCACTGCTCCAGCCGGGTTCCTGAGCTTTTATCCTCAGAGTTGTAGAATAGTTTAAAATTGTCAACACAACTTGCCCCAGCCCTACAATCCACAGAAGTTGCACTAGCTAGGCAAAATTTCCATTTGCCATCTATGTATTCTTTTATGAAGACCACAATTCTTTTTCACTGAACAAAATAGAAGTACACATCCCCAAAAGCCACAATTTTACATAACTGTCCAAGAAGATCACTTTTCTGAGGACTTGATAATCCCTTGTCATTCTCAGGTTAGTAAACTCCTAAAAACACAGAAAATTTCCGTGTCATGGCATCGACCACCTGCAAAATACACTCTGGACAGCTGTATTAAAAAACACAAGTGGCCCCTTTTACTCCCAAAGAAATATAATAATTTTAAATGATCTTGCACCTATGAATCAAATCTTTTTTAATCTCCTTGTTAAAGAAAATATTCAGCTACCGCCTTATCAATGTTACCAGCAAACTCAGAAGGACAAGACAGATGTTAACTAAAGGTGATTGTGATTATAACTGAAAATGTCCCTCTATACAGTTCATATATAGAACTAGACAGAATAGTTTCAAAATCTGAGAGGTATAAAACACATTTTTTTTCATTATGGAATTTTGCCATATCTTTTCCTTGATTATAGTCCTTTTCCTTTAAGTTGCTGTTAGAAACAAATTTGAAAAGGAGTTATCCAAACTGGATGAGAGCTGCCTTGTCTTTTAAAAGCAAACAAATGAATTTGACATATTTTTCCTGCATGTCACCTCTTGAATTTGAAAAGATCTTACGAAAACGAAATTTTAACTGAAAAGACATTTTTGAAGACTCTTTTGATTTGATTTTACCCGGAAGAATTTATTCCTTAGCTGATTGAAACTACTTGAGGAATTGTTTGGATTCTTTTCTTTTTCTTTATCACATAGCAGTTTCTTCTCTCCACCTGTATCGTGGAAGCTGGTGGAATTTTGAATGGCCATTCCAGACGTTGTATATTGTCTGGGACTTAACAACTTTTGGCAAGAAGCTAAACTATAGTTCAGGCCTAGCAGTGCCCAAAGATTCCTGCAGCTTGCGAAATCCATTGGGACGATTTAGTCAAGTCTCACCTTCTCAAGACCCCTGGTGAGATCCTGGAGCAGAAGCAACCAGACACATTGACTCACAAGGCTCAGAGTGAACCTGATATTTCTCCACAGCCTTTATGTCCAGTATAGCTCCTAAAGACTCCTGGGGATAATTGCAATATCCAGAATATATACACATTTTATACACATTTTATATTATTTTGTTAAAATCTTGTAAGGTTGTTCAAAAATAAAAAATTAAAAAAAAAAGAGTCCAGGCAAGTCCGTTTTCTGTGGGTTTTTTTGTTATTGTTCTTTGTTTTGTTTTTAAGAGAGGGACAGTGAGAGATAGAGAAAGAGAGAGAGAGAGAGAAAGAAAGAATCAATTTTATTTAGTTTTTCATGTGGCTTTCGTAGCTCCAACACTTGGTTGTGTACGTGGTGTTGGGCTTTGAACCTGTGTCCTCAATGCATGCCAGACAAGCGCCATAACTGCCAAGCCACCATTCCAATGCCTCTGTAGGGTTTTTGAATAAAAAGATGACTTCTGAGTTTTGACAGTGATAGAATGAATCCAAAGCTACTTCTAAGATATTGCCTGGTTGGTTCTTGTTACCCTTCTAAGGCTTATTTTATTTTCAGTTAAACAGACCAGGGAATTGAAAGTAAACCTACTGTGCTTCAAATAGCTGTAGCATTTTACTTCTGTGCTACCTTGGGAAAATTGCTTAACTTAGTTAAGCTTCAAGATCTTCAGGTACCAGATGTAGGTGAAAATTGGTACCACCTTCCTGAGGTCTCTGAGCAATCAATTCTAAGGTGGTAGTCCATGTGAATCATTTAGCAGAATGTAGATCGTGGCCTCTCAAACTTGAGTGTGCACATATTTCTACTGGCAATCTTGCTAAAAACGCACATTCTGGTTTAATGAGTGTTGAATGGAATGTTCATTTATAACAAGTTCTGAGCTGAGGCCCATGTTGCTATCCAGTGAACCACCATTCTGTAGGAATTTTCTAGAACACCTAAAAGTTATTTTTGTCCACAATATTTACTACTACTCTCACTTTTATTATTTTTTATATTTGTCTCTCCCACTAAATGCAATCTCGGTTAAAAAAAAAAAAGTGACTGAGTTCCCCATATCAACTGCTTTATTCTCTTCCCTATATTGTTTTCAATTCTACATGTCCTAAGAATTATCTGCCAGACTAATTAAATGCAAAGTGACATTTGCCTTTGATAGTCTTTCATTTTTTGTACCTTTTGCTTTTTTTTTTCTTTCTTTCCTTTCTTTTTTTTTTTTTTTTTTTTTTTTTTTTTTTTTTTTTTTTTTTTTTTTTTTTTTTTTTTTTTTTTTTTTTTTTTTTTTTTTGTAGTTTGCTTCCTAATAATAGGCTAAATTAATATATCTCTTACTGCTTTTATATGTTGGACTTTAACTGATTGCTTTATTTTGGTTGATGTGCTATTTCTTGAAATTTTCATAGCCCCTGATTTAGCTCTACTACACGTGTATCAAAATGAGTGTCAGTTGGCCTCCCCCCCTAGATATTGTGGTGCATAAGAGTGAAAACGTACAGTCTCCACTCTCTGTATTTATAATCTCATGACTGAACACAGCAGCAGCAGCAGCAGCAGCCTTTCTATGAATCTTTGTTGAAAGGGAGAGATAACAGTAAAGAGGTCTCCTAAAATTTTGGTTTCCTAAAATTTGGCATCTGAACTGAAAGAGATGAAAAGTTCTATATTTTAGTTTGCTTGCTTATTTGTTTGTTTTAAAGAGAGAGGGACAGTGAGAGAGAATCAGTTTTATTTAGTTTTTCATATGGCTTTCATTGCTCCAACACTTAATCGTGTACATGGTGCTGGGGTTCAAACCCAGGTCCTCACACGTGCCAGGTAAGCATCGTAACCACTGCCAAAGCTCCAGCCCAAAAAGTTCTATATTTTATTACCTAACAACAACAAAATCAGGTTAATAATAATAATAATAGTCTTGTCTGTCCCTATTCAAGAGACAATATCTAATCCTACTCTGGATTAGGACTAGAAGACCAAGTCTTCGCCAGATACTCACTCCTCCTGGAACATGACATTGTGGGGTCAGGCAGCCTCTGTGAGCCTCACCCACTTGTCTGGTCCGGGATGGGCCAGACAAGACAGAGGCCAATTCTCTAAGGCCTCCAGGACTGCAGTTCCAGTGGGGCTTGGCTAAAGCAAGAGCTTCTGGATTTGTTTTTCTCCTAGATAAATTCCAGAGACTGTGGGGAAGCAGATTTTGGATGGGTTTGACAGAAACTGCAGTCATCTCATCAGCTCTTTCCTTACCCCAAAAATCCAAGGTAGATTCAAAGATCGATTAATTGCAGGGACCCTGATTTATTAGTTTATTTAAGTCTTGTCCTGAAAAACAGTAAATTGGGGAAAAATCTGAGCTACACCCTCTGAAACTTTCCATAAATTCTAATCTCTAATGGCTGTAATTCAATTGGTTAGCAAATTTATCAATGCCATAGATATTCTCAATACTATCTGGACATTAGAATCACCTGGGAGGCACTTTCAAAAGAAAGTAACAATGCTAATTGATAAGAACTGAATCGTATTCGGTTGGAGCCCCAAGTATCTTTGTTTCTAAAAGCTGCTCAGGTGACTCTTAGATGTAGAAAGAGCTGAGATTCACTGTTTCGATAACTCTATTACAAATTAATAGATAACCCTATTACAAAGTTTCCTGTACATTAATTACATAGCTGAGTGGATAATAGGTAACAGAATCCCTATCTAACTATTCAAACTATAATTATTGTTTTACATATGTTAGGTCTTCAACAGATACTAGAACACATATTAAAATTTTATGCCATTACTATTTAAACCACTGAACTGGTGGGAAGAAAAAATTGAGGGGAAGAGTTTCTTTTGGTTTCTTCTTTCAGAGGAAACATATGATTCTTGTTGCTAAGGAAACTGCCATCCATTTATGTTCTTCATTCCATCTTTGGGTCACGTCCAGTGCTGATCATGTCAGGACTTCAAGAGACAAGAATTTTTTAAATCATTTTATAGCCAAGTTTTACCGACTCAAAAAACTATTGCCATGTTTTTGTTTATATACCCAGTGGTCAGAATTTTCTTTCCAAGAACTGGGAATTATTTTAAAGTTTTCTCGCAGAAAAAAAGATGTTGCATTGCAGAATGAATGACAATTGTCTGGAGATTTGCTCACAATACCTAAAAACTCTACGCTACCAATTCAGGCCTGCACTATAAGACAGTCGCCAGGGTGAAAGAAGTGAAGTGCGTAGGGCACAAAGTTTGAGGAAGCACTGCTAAAATTTAAACAAGCACTGCTTTCATTTTTGCATCCAAATCACTTCCCTCACTTCACCCTTGTGATAGCCCTTACAGCCACTTCTGGGTTACTGTGTTCCTACACATTTAAAGAACAAAAAGGAATAATTCTACTTTAAGTGGTAGACACTAGAGAGAGGCAGAAGGTAATTACCTAGCTTGGAATTAATCCAAACTAAGGTTTATACCTTTGTTTTAAGGGCATTGGGACTTGTGACTGCAATGAAAAGTCAAGGCCTCAACTATGTGTCTCATCTGTAAAACAGGTACCCATTGACAGTGTTCTTTCCAGCAGTTTTAGTTCCCTCCATTTGCTGGCAAAGTTCCAACTTTGTTCAAGTGTCCATGAATCTCCCACTTACCTAGTGGATAAATTCTGATCAATGCAAGAAAATCATGATCTCTCACTGTCTTTATCCAAGATCAAATAGGGAGGTATATTTGTGACTAATTTTTATATCATATGATAAAGGAAGGGATTTTTTGGGGAAAAAAGCTCCTGCTCTTAAATAGGTTTGTCAAGGAGGAATGATCTCATTTTTTCTGCTAAGTGATTTTCTAATGGGCATGGGTTACTTGGAACCATGGCAGGCATTTTTTCAGTCAAGGGGAGAGAGTCATCTGAGAATAAAACCAACATGATATGCATGGAAGAGTAAAAAAGACAGAAACATCCTAACTTTTTACTTCAATGCTAAGTTACAAAATTGACTATTAGTGCAACCACCTTAATTTTTGTGCTTGCTTAATGTAAAAAAAAAAAAAAAGAACTCATCTCATATTGTTAGGCAAGTTTTGTCAGAGTTTTCTTTAACTCTTAGTCAGAGCACACTTTATCCAAAAAAATCTGTCATTTTGTTGTATACTTGATGAATAATAATTTGAATAGTGCCTAATTGTAAGAGCAAAGAAAGTCAAAGTGTGCAGAAAAATAGGAAACTGTTCCAGAGAGGGAAAAAATGTTCATAAACTATACATATTGCAAGTCAATATCTAGAACATATAGGGGCCTTAACAAATCAACAACCAAAGAAAAATAACCCAATTTAAAAATGGAAAATAGACATAAACATTTCTCAAAAGAAAACATATAAATGGCCAACAGGTACATGAAAAATCTCTTCAACATCACTTATCGTCAGAGGAACGCAAATAAAAAGCACGATGAAATTTTAGCTCACCCCAGTAAGAATGGCTATTATCAAGCAGACTAAAGATTTTTTAAAAATGCTGGAAAGGGTATGGAGAAAAAAGAAGTTTGCATACTGTTTGTGGGAATATAAATTAGTAAATCCTTATGGAAAGCAATATTGAGGTTCCTCCAAAAATTAAAAATGGGACTACTATGGGCTGCAGCCATCCTGTGATTGAGAAGGCAGCCTAAGGGAATAGAACGACATCTGCTCCGCTTTGGGTACTGCAGCTCTAAGCACAAGAGCCAAGAAATGCTAATAACCGAAGTGTCCATCAACTGATGAATGGCTAAAGAAAAAGAGCCACATACAATAGTAAAATACTCTTCAGTCAGGAAAAGGATGAAACCCTATCGTGTACGGCAACATGAATGGAACCAGAGATACTTATGTTAAGTGAAATATGCCAGGCACAGAAAATAAGATCTGCATGATCTCATTCACATGTGAAATAAAACAAAAAAGTTGATCTCATAGAAGTTGAGATCGAATGATGGCTACTAGAGGTTGGGGAAAGAAAGAGGGGAGGGATGGTGAACAGTTGACAGATGAGTATTAAGTTAATGTTAGGTAGGGGAACATAAAATTTCTAGTGTGCTGTTTTACAGTAAGGTAACTATTGGTAACACTAAAGTACAGTATGATTCAAAAGATAGAAGAATAGATTATGAATGTCTTCCCCACAAAGAAATGATAAACAGGACCTGGAGCAATGGCTCAGAGGTTACATAAAGCACTTGTCTGGCACGCACAAGGACTTGGGTTTGAACCCCAGCACCACATACACAGCGAAGTGTTGGAGCAATGAAAGCTACATGAAAAACTAAATAAATTGGTTCTCTCTTTCTCTCTCTCTCTCACTGTCCCTCTCTCTTAATATAATAAGAAATGATAAATATTTGAGGAGATAGAGATGTTTACCCAGATTTAAACATTACACAATGTATATATAGATACTAAAACATCACACTTTACTCCACAAATCTATATAATTGTAAAGGTTTATGTATAGCTCTAAAATTAGGTTTAGTTTTTAAATTCAAGATAAAAAGTGATTCCAAAATTTTTGGTTGAAAATTAAGAATACATAATTTAGTTTAAGGACTGAACTATGGGTGCTGGAGGGGTGGCTCCATATTTTGAACATTTGTCTGGCATGAGCAAGGACCAGAGTTCAAACACCAGCAGCATATACACAACTAAATGTCTGAAAAACTAAACTCAGATGAAAAAATAAATAAAATTGATTCTCTTTCTTCTCTCTCCCTCCCTCCCTTCCTTCCTCCCTCTCTCTCTTTTCAAAATAAAAAAAGAACTAAACTACGAGTTCACATGAATTTCTGTAAACTCAATATCTCTCTGATATCAGAGTTTATCCATCTTGGCACTTTTAGCTTGTTTTTTTTTTTTTTTTTTTTTTTTTTTTTTTTTTTGTATTGTGTCAGACTGTTCTGGGCATTGTAAGATATTAAGCAACACCAACACCCCTGGTTCTACCCACTAGATGACAGTAGCATCCCCTACTCCAGTTCCAGTTGTAACAAAAATGTCTCCAGACCTTAACAAATGTGGCTGGGGGTAGGTCTGTGAGGACAGGAGTCAACAAAATAAACTCTTGTTGAGAACCACTGTCTAAGAATTAACTGGCCCTCATAAGTGAAGAACATAGAAAGAAAACAAAAAGTTCTCATTTTAGAAAAGCAGAAAGACAAATATTTGCTCAGTTGCTACTTATTTAAATAGCAAGTATTACATATATACATTCTACATCCAAATACAAGGCTTGCTATAATTGGATAACACAGCCTATCAACAGAGGCAGACACTTTATTTGCTTTCAGTACAATTATTTTTCCAATGCTTAACTTCAGGCTTGGCTTATGGTAGGCTCAATAAACACTCTGAATAAAGGGAGGAAGAGATATAAGAAGGGAGGAGTGAAATAAGAATGTCTTGAAATACTTGTAGGCTAGGGGGCAAACTTCTCCACTCAAAATCTGATTTGAAAATAAGTTGCTAATAAGCTGTATGGAACACGTGGAGGGATGCAGGAATCTGGAGAACAGAGCTAATAGTGAGAACAGGGTAAGAATGGAGAACAGGATGGAAAAAGGCGAAATGAACCAAAAAGTCCTCCCAGAGGCTAAAAGAGAAAGGAAACAAAAAGTAGAAAAAGAGTAAAAGAGGAAAAAGAGGAAGATAAGGAGGAGGATTCGGATGGGAAGAATAGAAGAAGAAGCAGAAGGAGAAAGGAAACCTAGTGATGAAGCAGAAAAAGTAAGATGAAGGAAATGAGTCAAATGTAAATTTTAAGGCAATGGGTCCCAAACTTCCCTCCAACACCAGGGATGTAGAGGAACAAGAAGAGGAAATGTTAGCTGCAAACTATTCCAATCACTGTTTCATCTGGAATTGTTTTTTAGCATCTTTATCAGTATATTTTTTATTACATTTGAGGACAAATTTAAGAGCTTTTGTAGGAAAAAGGAAATCCAAAAACTGCTTTATTTATTTATTTATTTTTTTAGAACAAAAAATATTTGAAAAGCTATGGTGCCACAGGTGGACTTAAACAAGTTGAACAAGAGAGAGGACAGGACTGGGGGGGGGGAACCAATGGACTCAGGCCTGTGAGTGTGATGTGTGGTGTAACATTCGGGTCCTGAGATCCTGGGGCCAGACCAAAGAATGCACTTAGAGCCCGAGTAAAGAGCCCAGGCCTGAGCACTGACTTGATATCCTCTCATGGACGTGAAGTCAGTTAGGAAGTAGCAAAGAAGCCAGAGAGCTGAAGAGTAATGTGTAGGCAGAGGACAGCAAGAGAGAATAAATGAGATGATTTAAGTCTTCAGTTAATGTTTATACTGAAAACAAAAGTAAGAGTGAGGAAGGAAGAAAATCAGGAACCTAGAATGGCTTGAGACTTCACAGCAATGATAGACAGTCACCTTGGCATATGTCTTGGAAAACTGGAAGTTGGAGCTAAAAAGCAGGCCCTGTATCTGGCTATTAGATAGCTAATAAGAGTTAAGGCAGCAAAAACTATCAGTTCAGCTATTTGTAGACTGGAAGAATGCCTGCAAAAAATTATTCTGTATTGCCATGAGAGCTGGAAAATATGCTTAAGTGTGATCTATTTTGCAAGAGTCCCAGAACACAACTTGACATTAGTGGGGGCTGATATGCCAAATAAATGAATTACTAATGTAGACTAAAATAAACCACTGTAAAATCTCTGAAGCCATCTTACTGCATTTAATGATTCTTTTCCAAGAGTTGGACAGCTTTTCATGACTTCCTACACAAGTAAAATCTTAAGGGAAACCTAGTTACTTGGCTTAATTTTACCCAGCTCTAGCTCTTTACCAGTAAAGTGAAGATTAATTGCTTGGGAACTGGTAGTTCAAAGTGGATAAAGGACTGAGAGACCAAAGATGCAGGGAGTGGAAAAGATAACAGCCCAGCCCAGTGGTATTCTAATTACTTTTTTACTGTCCCCACACCTTGCAAGAAAAAAAAAATCTTACTTGAAAGTCAAGATATATGATTCTGAGAGAAGCAGGCTTCTTTGGTTGATGTAGGAGAGAGAGGGAAACCTACCTTGTAGGCCAGTTTTATTTTTTGTTATTCTTTATTGGTGCATTATAGTTGTACGTAGTGATTGGATTTGTTGTCAGGTATTCATAGATGAACAAAATACAGTAATACAAATGGTAAATACACACCCCCCACACCTCCCTATTTCCCTCCTCCTGTTCCCTAGATCCCTTGCCTCTCTTTCTTGGTCCTGTGTTTTTCCTAAAATATCCAAGTACAGTGACATAATTATTATATCTATTAAGAATATTTTTATATACATGACTATAATATATATAGTGACGTAGTTTTAAATGCTTGGAGTGTACCGTGTTTTACCTCAGTTCTGACATTCCCCCTTCCACTCACTTCCTATCGCCTCTTGTTATTTTTAGATATAATTGACAATATGGTTAAACATTTACATTTTTTAAAGGCATGTGGTATAGCTTATTCAAATATGCAGTATCTTATAGGCCAGTTTTTTAACCTTTATAAAAATGCTCCTTGGACCACACGTCAAGTGCACCTGTAAACAAGGTATTGAACCCTTTCACTCTCAGATAAAAACCTGAGACCCAGACATGCTCAAGTTCTTACTTAAGATGACCCAGCCAGCTAATGACCCAACAAGAATTAGAACCTAATTATCCTTAATTTTGCACATTGCCTATAAGTTGCAGACCTGTCACGGGCCTTCACTTCAAAGTAAGAAACTAAAGTAGAAGAAGATTTTTTTCCCTAATTCTAGAACACCTGCAGAAAAGTTGTCCAAATCAAATATTTCCTTCTAAACCTCATATCTGATTTATGATGAAATAAATAAGAATTAGTTTCCTATAAATGGAATAGTGAGTTAATTTTTTCTCCATCCATTGCATGCTTCCTTTTAGCTGATTTGTAAAAAAAAAAAAAAAAAAAAATTACATACCAAAGTCAGTAAAGCTTGCTGTCTCAAAGATTCTCTGCTGTAAAGTGCATTTAAAATACATAAATGGAAAGCTAGTAGTGGGAAAATGACATCTTGTTCCCATTTGTACATTAAAAAGAAAATCAGATATAGCTATAATTTAGCCTTAATAAATCAAAACTCTTTTGGAAAGACTTGATGGTTTGACTCCAACATCAAATTCATTTGGAGCTGTCTCCACAGCTGTTAGCAGCTTTTGTAGGAATCTATGGAGAAGAAAACATTCAAAAGCTAATTCCATGTCTACAGAACACAATCATAACTCCTGTTCTGACAAGCAAATTTTATAGTGGTTTATTTTGGTCTACATTAGTATTTCATTTTTTGGCATTAAAGTCTTATCCAATGTCAAACCTGCCCCTCTCTCTACATGCACTGTTTTCTTTAAAAACAGGAAACTAATAGCCTTAAAAATTGTTTACTTATGATGATTATAGCTAAGCAATGTCTGGCAACTACAATGAGATTATTGACTATTCAGCCATTTCCAATGAAAGAGAATAAATTATTAAATAAGAGATTTTGAATCCACTGTCATTTTCAACTGGCTACTAAAAGGTGAATGATCATTTTTCCCCTCTGCTCTTCCACTGAAGTGCCTGGCACGTAGTAGGCACTTTAAAAATATTCTTGAAAGCCAACTGTGATCTTTAATATAGGTAAGAAAAAAGTGGATGCATTACAGTCCCCCTAAGTTAGGATCCAGTATTCTACATTCTGTGTGTGCTTAAGATGATCATACGTCATCTCCCAGGGGTTATAGGCAAAAGAGATGATGTTTCCCTATACAGTCTGATGCATCTACAAAGCATGGGAATAATTTGCAGTCAGGTCAAATGCCTTAGGAGAATGTGATTCATTGCACTGTTCATGACCTATACTGAATTTGAGTTTGGAGATCTTCATCTCAGTTTGAAGCTAGGTAGATTTATGAGTCTGTCCACACTGCAAAGTCCTTTGACGTCATCTCAATAGGAAGTGTACTTTGTAGAAGGAATATTAAGGCAACAGCTATGCCTGTATTACGCAAAATTAATCAGTCAAATAAGACAAACAATACCTTATTTCTCCAAAAACAAGAAATCATTTATTGGACTGGTTGTTTTAAGACAGTAAACAGTTTAAATTATTTTGGATATGGAAGTAACTAATGCCTGGCTAAGGAAAACAGTGAATTGAAGCCATACTAAACACCTTTTCTTTTTGCTTTTTCAATATCAAACTTTCCAAAGCATAATATTATTACACATACTCACGTACACACACATACACACACATGCACACACATGTACACACACACACATACAAACAGATACACATATATTTTCTAAATATGAAAATAGTTACACACAGGTAATGATAGTTATAATTGCTTAGCCTATGCCAAATACAGGGAACAAATTGGATCAGTGAAATCCATAACTTTTGCCTACATGAATAATTGCATTTTAATTAATAAGTATGTAGACTAAACACTAAATTTAAGCTTCAGTGTAGCTCAGTGGTAGAACACTTACTTAATAAGTGCAGGGTCCTGGGTTCAAGCCCCAGAATAATAAAAGAAACATTACATTCAACATAGTTTAAGTAATCATAGATGATTCACGTTAAACAAAAGAAAGGGAATAGAATAATGCAATAAAAATGAGTCTTTAAGAAAAATGAAGTCTTTACTATTAATCTCTGGAGTATGTTACTTGTACCATGATTTTTTTTTTTTTTACTCTGGATACACTTTTGTATTTGGGAGTGGGGAGAAGAGATTAATAGAAAGAAGCAGACTTTTTTAGGATATAATTAAATGACAATGTCAGTCAGTTTTTCATCACTGTGACATAATACCTGAGAAAAACAACTTAATGGATACAAGATATTTGGGGATTTCAGTGCACATTCCCTTGGCTGTCTTGCTTGGGCCTTTGACTAATTAGAACGTCTTGGTCGCAAATGGGTGGTGGAGTAGAACTGCTTGCCTCATGGCAGCTGGGAAGCAGAGAGAAAATGAGAGATAGAGATAGAAGAGAGGAAAGGGCTGGGGACAAGAAATAGTCCCCAAAGGCATGCCCCTGTTGTGGTTTGCATGTGGTTTGGATATGAGGTATCCCCCCAAAGCTTCTGTTAATGTAGGAATATTCACAGTGAAATGATTAGATTGTGATAGCTGTTACCTAATTGGACTTTGTGGTTTGAATGGACTGAGTGACAACTGTAGACATTACTGAAGATGGTGGGTCACTGGGGGCATGCCCTAGAGGAGTGCATCTGATCCCTTCCCCACTCTCTTTATTCTCTGCTTCCAAGAGGGCAGAAACTTCTCTGTCCTGGGTACTTCCCCCATGAAGTGCTGCCTCATCTTGGACCAAGAGCAATGGAATTGGCCATCTTTGGACTGAGACTTATGAAACTGTGAGCCCCCAAATAATCTTTTCTCCTCTAAGTTGTTTTTGTCAGGTTTTTAGATCACAGATACAGAAGAGCTAACTAAAACAAGCCCTATGACCTACTCCCTTCAAGGATGTCCCACCTCCTAAGTTTCCATCAGCTCCCAATAATGCCATCAAATTATGAATCGACCAATGGATTAATCTACTAATGAGGTTAGAACCTTCATGATCCCATCACCTCCTCAAAAGCCTCCTCTGAAGATTACTTCATTAGGGACCAAGCCTGTAGCACATGAGCTTGGGGAGACGTTCCAGATCCAAACTATAACAGTTGCTCATAAGTGGCTGTATTCCTTAGACCTTGTCTAATAGAAAGAAAGGGAGACAGAAGGGAGCACTTCAAAATGAATTATCAGAGATTTTTAACTTCAATGAAAAGAGAAGAGGTAGTCTTTGTAAGGGAAAGCAGACCATGGCAATGTAGTGGCATGTTGGACAGTTTAGGAAAATGATCCGAGAGGGACTCCACGTAGTAACGACAGACTAAGAGTTTTAGAAACAGTGATGTCTAATAGTGGGATTAAGTTTCTAACCCTGTGTATGTTCCCTGGATTATCTGCAAACCAAAAGCATAAGTTTGCAAGGGATGGAAGTACTCTCTTTGTGACACCTTGGAAAATAAAGGAGAAAAGCCTGTAACCATGTTTAGTTTGGCCCACTCTCCACTGGAAAGAGCCTGAGGCAGTGAAATGATATGCCCGTCAGAGCAGAAGGTCCAATGACTTTCACTTCTATACACACTTTTCTAGTACCATTTTGGCATGCAAGAAAAACACAAATGTGTCATGAATTTGCAGTTTAAAAATATATGTCATTTGAATGGTAATAATTGTTATTATATCAGAAAAGCCTGCTATACCATGAAATACGATTTTGAAGTTCTCTGAATTCAAATTTTCTTAGAAGCATGTCAGATTCTGTAAAGAAAGGGATGAAATTTCAGAGTTGCTATGCAGAAAATCGCTTGTTTTACAAGCAACTTTGAAATTGAAGCTTACTGTATTGACAGTGTCTGTATTTCCCAATACATATAATTAAACTCTACATTGCTTCCTTTTCTACATATTTCACTACTTACATGATAAACCCTTGCAAATTCAGAGTAACTGAAGTCTGATATGAATTAACGGAAAAGTTAGAATTACAGTGCACAATCATAAGAACACCAATTGAGTCATTTATGAACATACAGTACCTATAATCAATATTTTTACCAGAAGATGCTATAGGAAAAATAGCATTATTTCAAAAGGACCTTCCTTAGTTTTAAAACATTAATGATCTTTTCCTTTTTAACATTCTTAATAAGGATGGAGTTTTTAAAAGATTTTTGCCCATTCGAAAACATACAATTTAATCTGCATAATAAGAGATTTTCCTAATTTTGAATTTTTTTTAAAAAAAACAGTTTTTTGTTTTCCTCTTCTTAATGCTTTAAAAGTCTGGGTTATCTCCCTGCTCTCCTGCTCATGCGTTATTATTTCTTCACCTTTCTCCTCCCACCCCACCTCTTCATTTTATCCTGTGGACTATTTACAGATATCCAGAAGAACAAAATTGTTTCTTTAATTAAAAGGGGAAAAACAATTTTTAAAAGCTGCCATTGTGGGAAAATGTTTTCAGAAATGAAGCATCAGGGGCTTTGACTATGGCCTCTGTGCTGTTTTCCCGACTGTTTTGGTATTTTAGTGACTGTAAAGAAATGACCCCTAAAGTTGCCGTGTCAGGCTGGTAATAAAATGACATCTTGGGGAAACCAAACCCTTTCTTTCCCTGTGCTTTTTTTTCCTCCTGTAATTAGACTTGCCATCATCGGGGACGTCTTTGTTATTAACAGCATCCCTCTTACCTCTGTTCAGGGACACCAATAGCTGAGCGAAGACATCCCCTTACGTACCATGCTGAAGATTGGGACACAAACTGATTCACAATAGCTGCATTTTTCCTTTGTTCCCCTCAGTATCTTGGGGGATTCTTGGTTTTATTTGCAAGAGCCCTGCCTGGCATCCCTCTCCCTTGTGCTTCTTGACAATGTTCTATTATTTGTTATGAAAAATATAGAAAGATAGCTGCTGTTCTGGCCTTTCAAGTTCCCAGCCTGCATAACAACACTTCTCTGGAATTGGTCACCAGCCAGCACCATCACTAAGGAGAAACGTGGCTGCCACTTGTGTCCAGGGTACCTCTCGCTAAATCCGGTTGTTTTAGTTGAACGCAAGGAAATCATTCTTCCATGTGAATCAACCCTAATGGGATCATGGAGAAGAACTAGAATTGCTTTTTATCAAACTAGGGACGCCTTATTTTCTCCTCAACCCATTGGTAAACTCACCTTCCGTTGTGCCCACCAGCTCTAGGACAGGTGTAACTAATTAGCACACTCACATGTTTGTTTTCCTCCAGGGTCTGTCTGCTACCTGTGTCTTCTGTTGGGTTCTATTCAGATGCCACCCAGTAAGGAAATTAGTCTATGCTGTCTCTTCTCTGAGACAGATTTAAAGATCCAGGATTTTAAGACCTGTATTGCACAGCCCCAAGCTATAGGCAAGTTGCCAACTATTAGCTAAATATCAGTCATTAATTCATTCATTAAAAACCTGAGTACCTATTATATATATGGTCTGTCCAAGGCAAAGAAAATGTAACCCTTAATTTTATGGAGATTATAAATTTGGTGAAAATGACATCTATGTAAAATCATATAATCAAAGATGACTTGCTACAGAGATAAAAATAATAAGGAAACAACAGAGTGAAAAATGAAAGACTGGGGGCTGGAGCGGTTGCTCAGTGGTTATGGTGCTTGTGTGGCATGCGCAAGGACACGGGTTCAAACCCCAGCACCCACATACAGAACTGTCAGAGCAACAAAGGCCATGCAAAAACTCAATAAAAATTGACTGTCTCTCTCTCTCTCTCTGTTCTTCTCTCTTTAAAAATAATAAAATAAAATGAAAGACTGATCAACCAGGAGATGCCACTTGAGCTTGAGCTGGACCTAAATAAAGTGAACTTTTTTTTTCAGCAAGCTGAAGGAAAAGCATAAGGCAGAAAGACCAGCAAGCATGGCGGCTCAGGGGAAGAACTGAAAACAGCTGACACACGAGTTGGAATGCCAGTATAGCAGTTCTTGGAGAGGTATATACAATATGCATATGTCACCTTAACTTGATCTGAGAAAAATGTTTCAGAAAAATGTCAAGTTTGTTCTTAAAACATTAGGCCTCTCTTTTCTGCCTTAGTGATATCTCTTGTTTCCACCTACGGGGATCTTTATATTTTCTTATTAAAAGCTGTTTATTATAAATAATCAGCCATTTATAATGTGGTGTTACCTAAAAAATCACTGGTCGTATTTCTTGTATAATTTTTATTTTAAGGTGCAGAGGGCACCATTCCCTATGAAAGATACCCTAGGAGATTATGAAAACCATTTGCTGCTCAGAGATTCTCAACAAAATTCTTAAGTTTGAACATCAATAGATTGATCATGTCTCCTATTGAGCACTTTGGGATAACATTTCTGATACATTTTACAATGTAGAAACTCGAACTTCTGTATGTATAACGATTCAAAAAATTATGCTGGTTTTCTCAACACTTAACAACAACTTTCAACTATAAAAACATTTTCTTTCTCTGTTTCTTTAGCAATTGAGTAATGACAATGGATATTCTTGAGCCAATGTTTGGACCTTCATATCAGTATGAAAATGTATATGTCAGGTTATGAAGCTGTGTCGAAAACATTGTATTGGTCCCGCAAAAGCTGAGCCATGTCATGACTATGGTAACCTCTTCAGGTGAACTCCAAATTGTTCTTTGCTCCAAGTAAGCAGATTGGATCTGTGCTAAGCTTGCCACAGTCCGAAGTAGCTATGCTTCAGCTTATTTTACCATCTCCAGTAGCTAATAGAAAATTTCAAAACTTAAGTTCAAAGTGCTTGGAACAGCCTGCAGAGAGTTCAGAACCTTACAAGACCTGAACCCGAACTTGTTCCTTTAACATCCACAGTGGATGTTGATAGCCCTTTGGGACTTAATTTCACAATCAGCCCACAAGAAAGATTGAGGAAAAGAGTGATGAAGTTAGGGCAGAGATATGAAGAAGATATTTCCTTAGGGTTTAAAAAGAAAAATATATTCAGAACATCAATCTCAGATCTCAGTAGCTAGGCTGACAGATGATGTTTTAAGAAATAAGCATCAACAGCAGGGAAATCGTTTCTTTAATTGTGCAATCACTTTTGGAGCTATTTGGAGTTGTCTACATAAACTCTTCTCAAATACAAACACACATACACACCCACACACATTTATTGAGAGCAAATACCCATTGCTGTAGTTAATGGAGTGAAATACAGCTGAAGTGGGACGAGGAGAGCAGCAGGGGAGGAATTGTGGAAGCCGAGTTAACAGCTCTGATACAGACGGACTTTTCCTGCCTTTTCCAGTCAGACTATATATTACTGAGCATGGGGTAGGATGGGGATGGCTTCTGCAGTGACTAGACTGTGTACAATAAAGGTCCAGCAAAATCCTGGGTGTGAGGTATTCTTTACCTCATTCAGTACCAAAGCTTCTGTCTGCTTCTCCTCAGTTCCCTAATAGCTGCAAAATTTTAGGACATGTTGATTATTGTTTGTCAAGGCACATTCCTCACTTCAAATTCTTTTTGAGGCTGAGAAATTCCAGTAAAAGACTCATTTCAAAAAACTGGGAGGATGTCACAAAACAGGCACGACCATGATGAAGGAGCTAAAGGGATTGATTTATGAGGATGGATTAAACAACTTAATAGAGTGGCCAAATCCTGATCCAACTCCGTAACGCTGCCATACACTATGAAGTTCTCTAAGGGGGTTTTGTGAACAGAGAACTTCAAGGACAGATTGGCCACGGAAGGGGGAGGGGAAGAGGCCTGTACCCAGCTGGAAGGTTGTGTACAGGGCTACCACCAGGGCAGGTGAACCAGTCAGGATCTAGGACTGCACTCCTCAAAGGGATGAAGAGGAAAAGCCTTCCCAGAAGTGAAAGACTCAGTGCTGGAGCGTTAAATGTCAATGGGCAAACACCCTCTGGAGAACTGAGTGGGCAGGCAGCAAATGAGGCCACATAATAGGTCTTTTCTAACCATAGCATCTGTGACTCTCTCATCTTTGGAGTTATTTTTTGTGTGTTTTCAAATTCATTATGGAGACAAAAGGTCTTTAATTTTCATACCAACACGTACCTTACCTTCAAAATCCAAAGCATATCTCTCTGACAGTCTATTTACAGACTCAACAAGATGATTATTTCAGCCACTTAGGAAGTATGGTAATGGCAATTTTTTTTATTCTAATAAAGCACTTCCCATCATTTAAAAAGAAAATGGAAAAAAAAAGACCTTGAAACTAGCTTTTTGCTGGCTAAGGTGTGAAACCTGTCATTTAATGATGTAAGTTCCATGCAGGTCATTTTTTTTCACTGGGAAAAAGTATTTTGGTACATGCAAATATACCCATCATTTTTTGTCCCACTTTTGTGATTACTGTTACTAAGAGAAATGACAATTTGGTACTTACTGATTACCAAAAGTTAAATTAATAGTTTTATCTAATTGAAGCCTACATCAGTGTAATGCCAATATAATAGAGAAAAAGCAGAATGGGGCAGAAGCTGCAGATTGAAGATTGGCTTCTAAATCACTAGTCTTGGACAGTCTTTCTCCATTGATTTACTGCAGCATTTTGAGCATGCAATGTAATCTCACTGTGCTTTTGTTTCTTCTGTAGAACAAGAGAGAAAAGCAACAGCATCCCCTGACAGAATAAGAGACAGGATTTTTATATTCTTCTGGGATTTCCTGAGGATAGGCAAGATTGTTGGATTAAGTGCTTCAAACTACCTAAACAAGTAGGGGTAAGAAAAAAGAAAAACAAAAAAATCTTCCTATTTTAGCCTATTTTCAAATTTCCCTTGTTTCAATGATGCTTCAGTGTATGCAGTAGACACTCAATAAATGTTAAATTGAACTGAAATACCAATAATTTCCTCAGCAATCATGTCAGCTTAGAATATGCATTTTTGTATAGATTAACTTTATTGACACAGAATAGTATTCTTAGAACAGAAGAATAATTATAATTACTTTTCCTGAGGAAAGTATTAAGTCCAAATGTCAAAACTCTGTGCTACTTAACAAACTGAAGTACAATAAATGTGATCTTTAAAAAAAAAAAAAAAGGAGAGAGAGAGGGACAGTGAAAGAGATAATCAATTTTATTTAGTTTTCATGTGACTTAATGCTCCTACACTTTGTTGCGTACGTGGTTCTGGGGTACAAACCCATGTCGTGGAACATGCCAGGCGAGTGCCAGAACTGCTGAGCCACAGCTCCAGCACCCTTGTGTGCTCATTTTCAATGTGAAAATATGTTGTGACAATAGTGAAAAACAATTACAGGGGTCTCTAGTCTGCAAGCTCCCAGCAACACCAGGGCAGAAAAGAACAGGATGGAGGGTAAGGATATTGCTGATTCCAGAAGACACCTGATGTAATGCAGTCTGCTGCTGCAGAAAGTGAGGATTTCGCTTTAGGAAAAAGATAAATGTGATCACTTAATATCTTACTCAGAAACAGGAATCAAATCTCACTTGAAACAACAGTTTTGCATATGCATAATTCATATGTGTTTCCACAGCAGGGTCCTTGAAAATCTGATTAAATAAACTAGGAACCCCACTCAAGGATAATGACTACCCAAGAATGTAGTTGTCCTTTCCTTCCAGTGATTTGTGAGCTCTAACACATATGCAAAGTGCAATGGTAAAACTGAGAGACGCCCAGCTAATCTAGTGGCAGGTGCTGCCTTTAGTTTGCAAGTGACTGGGGCACACGTAGGTGTTAGCCTATGGGGTTTGGGTTATCTTAATTCTCACTTTACATATAAATATAACTTGAGTTTCTGGGATACGAATTCCAAAGTACCTTTTCAAATATTTCTGCCTTCCTTTGTAACCTCCCAATGACTAACATCAAACAATTAAGAATGGCTTCTGATTTTGAATTTAGCATCCACAAAAACAGTATTTTATGCCCTTTAGAGTTTGATGCATTTATTTCTTGATTTGAAGTTAATCTCATACCCTATTTTCTTATGACTTCTCTAAGTAGAGCTCGTATTTTCATGATTTTTGGCTTTGAACATGTTTCGAATATTTTTTTCCCTTCTGTTTCACATTTTGTGGCGCCAAGTATTACCACCAATCTATATAAGTTCGAGTGACCCTTTCAGTAAAGGATCAAGGCACATGAGTCATCACAGATCTAGCCTTGGAGTGAGATAAAATAATTTTATCTCACTTATATTAAGAATGGAAAAAATAAATCAGTTTTAGCAATGGGAACATGACTTAGGCAAATAACTATCAATCTTTTAAAAAGAACAAAATGTGGCCTAAACACCCCCTTTTGTTGTACTGTCTCATAAATACCACCTATAGAAACTGAATTATGTGAAATTAAAGATTCAAATATATCATTTGCCAATAGAAATATTGAAGGCCTTTTTAAAAGACACTTGTCACAATATTGAGCTACGTGAGCAAAAGGGAATAATTTACATTATGAAAAACTCAGCAAACAAATCCTGTAAATAATATATGCCAAAGAGCAGTGTGTAGCTCTAGCAGTATATTGCTTAGAGAGATTTTGTTTAAAACATTTATTGGAGGCACATATTACAGTATATCATTTACTGGCTGGAAGCCATGCAATATGTGTCTTTACAAAAAAAATTACCTTGTAATATGAGCCCCTCCAAGGCATAATTATATAATAAAGTTCTTATTGGGAAAACTGGAAGTAGGCCAAGCCTTGTCCAAATATAGTGAATGTCAGAGCCAAATTTATTATCCTTAGCTATTAACAGGAGAAGGCAGGTTTTGTTTACCAAGCCTAATTCTCTCCTAATTACAGCCACTATAAAATAATTACTATCCATGGGATAACAACACAAGACAGAGTGACTAACAGAAGAAACTGCAGGGGTTAGAAAACAGAGTGCAATTCTGTGTCATTTTGAACAGCTTGTGTACTGCCATGAACAAATTAACGGACTTCATTAAGGAATTATGTTTTAAGAGTGGCTTTGCGGTGAAGCAGTAAAGCAATTAATGCATCTTATTTGGTCCTAGATCTGAGCTGTAGTGCAGTTTGAGACAGCAACTAATTTTTTTTTAAATTTTTGATGTATCAGGTTTAATAGGATTACAACCACATTACTAGGCAAGATGGCTAATGAGTATAGAGAAGACTATTTCGGACAAATGATATCCAGCCCCTGCTAACTTCTTCTGTCTTTATGAGCAGATTTCTTACTGTGGTGATTTTAATAATCTACTAAAGACAAATGCCAACTTTTATCTAATTCCATTTCACAACCTGCCCTTATGTCCTAAACTCTGTTGGATTATACTTTTGATGAAAGGCATAGTTTTCAGAAAGGCAAGAATATTCTCTATCTCTATTTGCACCACAAAACTGGGAACTTGAAATATTATTTCAATATTTCATATTTTCTTTCCACACCAATCAAAATGAATATTACCCAGTTGAATCATGATGCTTCATTAAATTCTCAATGTTGCCCGTTCCCACGTCCCCTAACCTCTTCCATCTCATCACAGAGCCCCAGAGGTGTAACGAAGCTTTGCTGGAGATCTTTGTACCCTTAGAATGTGTGCACCACAATCAACCACTCTTCTTACTGCTTGTTCACAACAGCAAGGGTGAAAGGTCAAGTTGTGTTGGCACTGTGTCTCTTCTCTCCTCCCAGTCTCCCCAAGCCTCATTCCCCTCTGTAAAGGGCCACTTCTCCCTGAAGTAGGAAAAAATGCTCCTGTTTTGGTGACTTGGTGAAAACATACAAACTCAGCACACTTGGGGAGTCTGTTTTAGATACTCCTTTTTAATAGGCCTCCAGATGGCCACATAAAAGAAGAAGGATTATTATAGCAACTCCCAACAGGGCCATTAGAGATAAAGGTGGACCAGAGTTTCCTTTAAAACCTTTTTTTTTTCTTTTTTGAGGACTATATGACCTGATCATAAGAAAAAAAAATCAGAATAAAAGTAGGAGAAGTTCTAAATTCAGAAATTCATTTTTGTATTGTATTTATCTCCACAAATGTTACTTTATGCAAATCAAGTAACTTGATTTAAAGTTAGAGCACCAAAATGTAATTTTAGTTCTTTCCAAAAATGCTATGACGTGCTTTAGCTTTTTTTCTTTAATTTAAAAAAAGATTCTTTTTTTTCTCCCCTTTTTATTCTCCAGACAGTGAATGTTTCTATAGGGAACTAAAGTTAAGAAAGGAATAGGCAATAAAGAGATTCAGGAAAAACTTTTCATGTGGAAAAAGAAAATGTCCTGTCTCAAATATATATATATATATATATATATATATATATATATATATATATTCCATTCCAAGTGGCTTTTGAGCTGTAAGGTTGAAGGGGGACATGAAATGAGGGTCCCCCTGTGGCTGAACACCTCCTCATTGTACAATCAAAGGAGGATCATTCAACACCTCCTTTCTTTCCCTACGGTCAAAAGCCACAGTAGCTCAGGGGTTGGAAATAGGACTGGCTGGTTTTACACAGTATAGTCATAGTTTCTACTTTTCTATTTTCTCCTTTTCTGTGTTTTCCAAAATATTCCAGTATACATAGTTCATCTTATTTTTAAAAAGTTTCATTATGAGGGTCTCACTACCCCTCCCAAGTACCACCCGGTCACACTTTTTGTTTGCCAGGAAGCAAAGCAAATATATGCTGCTTCCTAAAACTGGGCAGATTTGTCTCCTTTCAGCCCCAGTATCCTTTTACTATGAATCAATTCCTCTCAGAGTCTAGAGTCAGCTTGCTAGTTTGCCCTGCTTTGAATTGTGGCGTTTTATCTTTTCTCATGTCTCCTTGGGAATTTTAGCGAAAAGTTGGAAGAGACAGTGTTAAGAATTACTATCTACTTTTCATTTTAAACTTGAAGTTTCTATGACCCTTATTCCTATTATTGTTATTATATTTGTCAAACACATAATAGTACAAAAATAATAAATAATCATATATGCACTAATATTTAATAACTAAGATGCATCATAAAATTTTGTTACCTTCAGGCCTTTTTTCCAAACAGAATGTTACAAAGGGAGTTGAAGACCCTTTTGTACCCCAAAATGCCATGATGAACCTCTTTCCTTCCTGCCAGAGATAAAATGCTTAAGGTCTTAAAATTGGTTTGTAGTTTTTATTTCTATGTTCTAGTGTGTTAATAACATATATTATCCATCCATAAATGTTACATGTTCTATGATTTCATATTTACCAAAAGGCGAAAATTCTGCTACTTGCTTTTCCATTCACCGTTGTGTTTTCAAGATACAATCACATTCATGTACATAGAGTTGGTTCATTCATTTTATTTTTAAATAGATTTCTACTGTGGGTATGGATGTCACACAGTTCATGGATGCATTGTCCACCAGAGAATAAGGCCACCCATGCAGTCATTTAGTGGGTGAAGTATAATCCATTCCTTTCTGGATTGTGATTCTTTACTTTTGATAGTAAAAAAAAAAAAGTCTGTGTTGTACAAAACAGTGTGTTAGGATAGTATAAATTGTGGGTGACAACACAATAAGCCTTCCTAGTAACTCAACCCCTTTGTGGAAGAATTAATCCTTCGGCAATTGTGGTAAGTATGAATGGGGAGAGACCATGATAAGCAGAGACCACAGTAGCCGGAAACTACATCTTATTCATAATGAATGAGGATGCTGGTCCAGAAACTTTTAAAATTATGATCCATATACAATTAGTACTCTGAAGACAAGGCATTGACATGTTGGATGGTGAAGAACCTGGCAATGTATTGTGTGGATTACTCACAGTACCTTAAAGAGCCTGAATTGGAAATTAATGTTATATGCTCTGATGGTTCTGCCACCTCAGGGCACTGACTTCAGAGTTATAACTGCTGTGATATGTGGTACCCATCCAAGAATTTACAGGTTCTCTATGTCTTTATTTTAATCTTTCTACATTTCGAGTTTAAAAATTGTTAAACTCCATTTAAAAAGTAAACACATCTACGAATTTAAAATGTTACAGTGCTACCCAGTGTCTAAAGAAGGCAAAGACTGTTGACTCAAGGTTACAAATATCCATTTACCAGAGATCAAGTGTGGACTGTTGCATATTGAGGCATTATTTAAGAGGAAGCCAAGACTGGCAGCATCGATGCCACTATCACTGACCTCTGTTCTCAGGGAGTATAATATTTCAATACACCTGTTCACCAGGGTCAGTCCTATATAGAGGTAAAGTAAACATTCACCTTTCAAACATATTTCAAGGAACAGGGGGCAAAGACAGTCTTGCAGAAGTCCCCTTCCCACAAACCTACCACAGAATCTGAAATTCTCATTATTTGGAATTAATTCCTTTGCTTGAGGCAATTTATCTAGAAAAGTCTACAATGTGAGGTAAATTTAAATAAATAAATACACATAAAGCTTTGTCATTTATTTAGACCTGATGGAAATTTGTTCCTAATCATTGTTAGTGAGAAATTTAGCACTATATATGGGTGGGAAAGTGAGATAGTCCACTGTAATGTTTGATGATGAGTGACAGGAAGAAAGGTCTGTATTGTGAAAAGAATAGAAAACCGAAAGGAACACCCAATAAGGAATGCTTCAGAGGCTAATGAGAGAAGACACTGAGAGTTGAGAAAACGGCACTGAAGAATAATTGTGTGTGTGCGCGCGCACACGCATGTGCGTGTTGGAGATTGGACATGAAAAGTACCTATATCTACTTGAGGATTCTTCCCATGGCTAAACTTTCTATGCACAATTAAACCTTGTTCTTCCTTAAACATGTATTAATTTTTTCCTTAATTTAAAAACTAAAGAAAAAAATTTACTTAACACTTCAAGACATATAGTATGAGCTCATTTTCTTCTTCTTCTTCTTTTTTTTTTAAGAGAGCAAGAGGGAGAGAGGGAGAGAGAATCAACTTTATTTTTTCACCTATCCTGTTTTACTCCCATACCCAGTTGTGTATGTAGTGCTAGGGTTTGAACCCGGGTCCTCACACATGCCAGGCAAGCGCTCCAACCACTTAGCAACCACTCCAGCCCCATCATTTTCTTAATGCTGTATAAAAAATGTATCTTTGTTCCTTGAGTTTTTATTTATTTAATTTCTTTTTTACTTTATGCTTTGTGGCAGCTGAACATAATATTCACACAATGTTAAAATGCTGATACTACAGAATTGCCTTGCTAGGTAGAGTTTTGTTTGCACAAATTATGCTTCAGGTGAAACCTAGCACTTTTGTATTTGAGTAGGAATTAATTTAAAGTATTTACCTCATAACAAAATAGTTACTTATTTGCTTGCAATAACACTTGGAAATTGGTTTGAACCAGTCACTTTTATATGTTACGGTCAACATCTCAATAATTCTGATAAGAAAGGCCATTTTTTACATGCCTCTGTGATATAAAACTAAGTCCAAAAGATTAAGACCAATTCCCCCCAAACAAAAACAGGACCATCTCTAGAGCCAGTTGCCTGGATGCTTAGCAAATTCCAGCCACTGGGAGGCAGTATTTTGTAGTAATTAAATCTCAAGTTTTGACATAGACTTGACAAGGGTTAAGTCTGAGTTTAACATGACCATGGACTAGTTAACCTCTCTAAGCTTCATTTTCTGTATCTTATAAAATGGGGAACAACCCATTACTATTTCACTCTGTTGTGAACATTAAATGAGATAATGTGTGTTGAGCCCTTACATATGCCTGGTGTCATAAAAACCCAACAAATGTAATTCGTATATGAAAGTACATGATATATGGATCTATTCCAACCTACTGATTCATTTCTTCCTCCTATGCTCACCTAACCTTAAAAACTCCTATCTTAAAAACAAGCGTCATGGATCAAGATGGAGATAAAAGTAAATTGCCGTTAGAAGACTCCTTGGCATTAAGCCAAGGTGCCTGTCAGCAATGCTCCACCAGAGCATCTTGTTTCTCTTTTCCTCTAATTACAGTGGCAGCAGCAGGGGGAAGGGGTATCTTTTCATCTAATTCTGAAAATATGCTGAAACCCAGAGGAGTCAAAACTTCAAGGAGATCAAAATGATTCATTTGGAGTACACACATATCCCCACACTAGATGCCTAAACCAAATAAGAAATCTATAAGATTTCTCAGACTTTTTTCTGTGTGCCCCAACTCCCAATCATTAACTGGAGACCTACCGACAATTTTTTCCTAGCTCTGCTTCAGGACTTCTGTTTCCATAGTGCCCTCTGTTATTTCCTAGCAGGACATCTGGAATAGCCACTAATGTTTTGTGCCTCTATCTTATTGGTAGGGAAATCATGATGGTTGATATAATTAAGGTCCAGAAATATTGCTTTAAAAAACACTTTACACTATCAGAGTAGTCTCTCAATTTTGTATGCATATCCTTGAGTTTATTTTCCATTAAACATTTTCATTCAAGGTAGCAAATATATTTTTCACTGAAGAAATTTCAGTAAATATATTGCATCTACATGGAAAAGTCTATTCTTAACATTGTGTTAACATTCAGAGACCACACAGTAGTTCATAGTTCTTGAGACAGAGAGCACTTTCAATGAAAGCTACTGTCTCCAGCTTATGTAGGACCATTATTGTGGAATCAACAACTGACTCTGTATACAGCTTATTCAATGATCTCAATTTCCCTGCCTACATCTAGACTCTAACTAGCTATTTTGATGACTTCATTCACAAATTATTTTTCCATTTCTCATCAATCATTGACTCCATAAATAAAGTAGTCTATAGATGCTTTGGGATCTAGACCAGTTTTTACTACATCTTTTCCTCCTATGGAGAGAAATTAATAGAGCTTCAAAAGTCACATTTATGGGTAAAATTCTTTCTCATCCTTCAGAGTTTTGGAACCTTTTCAGTTTAATACATGATAAACCTCTGGAGTCATAAAAATGTCATTGGTTGTCAGGTTAGATCAATCCTATGGAAGATTCATCTAGAAATGTAAGTTAATATACTGCGCATTCTGCAATGATTTCACTTGCAGGTGAAGGGTTCCTGTATTAGCCCTCAACGTTTCTGGGCAGACATTCAGATGCAGATCTTTGGCCTGTTAAGAGGCACAGCTGTACCCGGCAGGTAGAATGAAAAGGTCCTAGATGAGGTCTTGAATGCGTGTCCTTACATGGTTCACGCTGCAACCTAATGTGCAGTCTCGGACCACCCCACCTGAGATAATAAATGAGAAATTCTCAGGGCTGTTGAGCACTTTGCAAATTTTCACAGTGGATCAGCACAAACTTAGTTAGCACAGGTGTTCACATAATTGTGATTCATTGGAAAAATTCTCAGTGCTCAATAGCCCTGGTACTCTTTTCCCTCCTGGGTGGTGGTCGAGGGTGAGTATATTGTGGGGAAATGTGCCATGATGTTGGGCTCCACTGGTGCTTGGCTAAAGGGAATCAGACTGATAAAAAAGAACAGCTAAATGTGTCCAATTCTCTTGGTCCATTTGCTTAAGTCTCAGAAATGGGAGGATGACATATATTCAATAGTTCAAAAAATAGAAACCAGCTCTAACATTTAGAAAAATTTCTGATGATACTAGATGAGATACTAGATGATACTAGGTAAGATTTTTTCTTTTTGCTGAGTTTATTTTAAAATCATTAGATCCCCAAACAATGTGAAGGTCTCACTTTGAACTTTTCCTGTGTCATAACTGCCATCTTCTGAGAACGTGCACACAGTGCCCCTTCTGCTCATATCTTAAGGTTGTCCTATTTTGAATAGGACTCCATGGTAATCATTGTGAGCTAGGAAGACATCTCACTCTGTAATCAGCCTATGCTATCAGCTTTAGCTTCTCTATTTACAGAGTGAAACAAAATTACATGAACTAAATCTCTCAGTAATGATACTAAATTTGCATAGCTTTTAATTTAGTAAATTAAGTGACTTGGACTTTTTTTTAAAAAAATACTGATCTTACAGTTAATGAATATTGATTAAACACTTCCATTATGTTTTTTTTTTTAAACAACTTTATTGAGTTTTTCACATGGCCTTAGCTGCTCCAACATTTAGTTGTGTACGTGGTGCTGGGGTTTGAACCTGGGTCCTCGTGCTTGCCAGGCAAGCGCCGAAACCGCTGAGCCACCGCTCCAGCCCCCACTTCCATTATGTTTGACTCTATTTTAAGAAGCATTCCAAATTTGGGGGTAAAGTAAAATTTTTTAAAAATCTTATTATTATCTATATATGATATGTACATGATTGCTCTTATCCATCCTTTAATTTCTGAAAAAGAAACTTTTTTTAGTGCTGGAGATCAAACCCATAGCCTCACATATCTCATACATGCTAGGAAAGCTCTCTACCACTAAGGTACATCCCCAACCCTCTGTAATTTCTTTGATAACACTGAATTAAAGGGATTCCCAATTTTTCTCTCCATCTCCATTTGATATTGCTTTAAATATGAAGCATTCCTAGTAATCAACCAGTGTGTCACTATCTCAATGAAAAAGTATCTGTCTTCACAGTATACAGTTTAAAGGACTTTTCCTTAAGAGAAGTGAACAAATGGATCATATTTTGGCATTTCCTTTAAATTTCTATCAATTTCTTTTTAAAAGAGAGAGGGACAGTGCGTGCACTAGAGAAAGACAGAATCAACTTTATTTAGTTATTCATGTGGCCTTCTTTGCTCAGACACTTCATTGTGTACATAGTGCTGAGGTTTGAACCCGTGTGCTTGCCCTGTTAGGTAATCACTGTAACCACTGAGTCACTGTTACAGCCCCTCTATCAATTTTTTTAAGACTTTGTTTAAGTCTCTGATTATTTCAATGGATTTACAAATTTTCCCAAGTCATTTCTAAGAAAAGAGCAAAAATGTTCTCCCAAAAATGATCTCATTTGAAATAAAGACATATTCCTAAGCACAAATGGAAAAATACCCTTAGGAGTCATTCTACCTCAGCCCACACTGCAGTGGAAAGCCTGTGTCTCTCTTTCCCCACAATACTGCAGAACTTCTGAAAAAATGGGTGTTTCTTCTTTGTTTTAAAATAGAGAAACAGAAGTATTATTACAGTTAAGAATTTGAAATTCCGTATCAACTACTGACAACCACCTCAGAGTCCCAAATTAGTCATTCCAGAAAAATGGACACATGATTAGTAGTAGAAACATTGGCCTTAAATCCACATACTGTCCACTATCCTTGTGGCCTGTGGTGGACTGGGATGCCAGTAGGACTCCATCTGCCTGAACTAGAAACAGGCATAAAACCTTAATATCTCTTGTCTCTGCCTAGTCCTACTAGGTTCTACCAGGTCCAACCAGGTTAGAAAATCCCTTCCAAAAAAGAGAAGGCAACAATTTTGAGATATAATAAGATCCATGAAATTTTAAAGCAAGAAGTAATCCAAAGAGCAAAAGATCCCAGAAAAAAAAAATTGTGTTCCTTGAAGATTCTATGGTTTGTTCTTGATCCTTATCAGAACTTGGTTTTTGGAAAACAGAGGTGGACACAGAACAAGGGCAGTGTAGTGACCCGCTGGCAGGAGTGTCTTTGCATATGATGCTCTCGCTCCTTAGATGAGAGTGTCTAACAGGCAAAAAGTCAGACAGAAGGAGGAATTTAGGCAATGAAGTTAGTCAAAGGTTAGGCAATGACTTAGTGTCTTAGATGAAAATCATAATTCCTTTTTTTTTTTTTTTTAAAGAAAGAGGGACAGGGAGAGAGAGAGAAAGAGAAAATCAACTTTATTTGGTTTTTCATGTGGCCTTTGTTGCTGCAACACTTCTTTGTGTATGCGATGCTGTGGTTCCAACTGGTGTATTTATGCATGCCAGGCAAACGCAGTAACTGCCAAGCCATGCTCCAACCCCAAATTAGTAAGTCTTATTGGTAGATGTGAACTGAAAATCTTCAGTAAAGAAATTCTGCATATTCAATTACAAATAGATATAAAATAATTTCATTTTTCATACATGCTTATTAAATGATGTTCTCTAAAAATCAACTTTTCTCATATTGAAATTATATGGACTCTAATTAACATGTAATATCTGAAACCAAATCAAACAATTAGCAAATTCATGAAGTCAGGAACTTTTATTATAAAAAAAAATTTTTTAAAGAGAGAGAGAGAAAGAATCAATTTTATTTAGTTTTTTATGTGGCCTTCATTGCTCCTACACTTCATTGTGTATGTGCTATATCCACGCCCTTGTATACGCCAGACAAGCGCCATAACTGCTAAGCCAGTACCAAAATAATCATCTTTTACTGTAAAAATTTGACTTTTACTAAATCCTAAACTCATGAAAATATTTGTGAGCCACAGAGCATTACTGAGAACTACAACACTAATTATAATTAAAAAAAAAACCTCTTCAATCACATAGGTTTATTATTGGCATCCTAAAATAAATATTTTTAGATTTGTGATCAATACTAAAAGCAGACTTCTACTAATTTGTTCAGTTTTCCTTACTAATTGCAGGAATGAGCGGATATGCCATCTTTATTAGCGCCATCTCAACCATTCCGTCCGGAAAACAAATGTCTATAGAAATAGTCTTTTAAGATTGGTTGATATTGTGTCTCTCTCCATCCTTCTTTCTTTTCTCTCTCTACATAAACACACACAAAAACATACACACATACCCCTCATGACTGCAAAAATCTTTTTCATGTGTCTGCTAATACCATTGTACAATTCACAAAGTATTTGACATTTCACATTCTTAAGTTTTGTCTCCAGAACATTACAGGCTTTCTCTCATATTATTCCCTGACTCTGAATTTATGTAACTAAACATTTTTGTTTATAATTCTTACAGTAAAATGCAAAGAGTTTTTACATTGGCCAGTAAAACAATATTTAAGTCATCTTTATAAGAAATACAAAAGTGTGAATGGATTCTTTTTTTTCCTAAACTATAGCACTTGCTTTGGACAACACTAAGACCAGTAGTGAACTTTGCTTTTTTCAGTCTGTAGGAGGGATACCTGAAGAGCTTGCATTGTACTTTCTTTTTCTACTCTCATTCAGAGTGAATTAAAGCAAAATGACATTTTCGGTGACTGGAATGCTTATGGAATACCCTCCTTTAGGTCGTAGAATGAATCACATTGTCCCCTGATTTCTCCAACCCTGACTCCCTAATTCATGGTCAGACTATCCCAGAATCAACTTTATCCCCATTTTGAGGAGGGCATTCTTACAGGGTGTCCTCTTTTTTTATTCAGATATTATTCAAGCTGAATTAAGTTGCTTATTTATATTAAGGTGAGATTAATTTCTGCAGAGACTTTTTTGGGGTGGTGAGACTCCTCCTCCATTAGATTCAAATGCTTTCCAGATCTACTGATGGTAATTGACATAATTCATTTTAATAAGTTCGAGGTATTCCAAGAGCTTTCAGTGAAAAACATGTGGAGCCACTCTATAAATTCTGAGGCTTTTAGAACCCGCTCAAGTCTCCAGTTTCTGCATTTGCTGCATCCAGTAAACTGATAAACAAAAATAATTTATTATAAAATTGTTATAAGTAAAGAAATGTCCTCTGAGGATACAATAATTGTTTTCATTTTCCTTTCCCCAGTGCCAGTGGTATAATAAAATGCTAATAGATGCAAATTATGCATGATCTTTAATGCATACTAAACAGAGACCATTTAAAAACCAGGTAGCTTTTGTTGGTGAGTAAGCAGTAGAATATTGTTTCCTTTAAAGAGCAACTGGGAAGATTCCTTTCTGGAGGGTCTGCAGAGACAGGCCTACCTCACACTGCCTAAGGAGGAGTGGAGGCACAACCAGGTAGGAGAGAAGGCAAATAATTTTTTCAACACCAAAAGATTCCATAAAGAAATCTTAGAAAAATAAATCTCTCTCCAACAGGACAGCCACCGTGAGTGAAAGAAGAAATTTCAAATATATGAAAAATCAATGAGATAATAATTAAATTGTGGGCACACCCTACAGAAGCCAAGACATTTCATGCAATTGAATATGGACCTCAGGAACAGAAGTCATCAGTAGTTAAAAGGGAGCAAAGAAGAGCCGTCATCCTGAAGCTAATTTCATGATGAGACACACACAAAAAAAAAACACATACCTGCTACAGTATAGCAGGATATTTATAGGAGGTTAAAGATACAAATTAAAGTCCAGGAGCCTATACATTCCTGATTACCCAGCATTCTTAAATCAGTCCTCCTCAGCCTCACACCTGGGGTCTCAGCTGCAGCAGAGCTGTCATTTACGCTATCCATGGCCCACGATTGATGACAGTCATTCGCTGATGAAGCTGTATACATCATTTCTGTCCGAGCTGCACTGGCCAGATGGACCCTGACCATCCATCGCCTGTCAGGGACGCATCTGTTCACACTGCTGCTAGGGGTACTAACAAGTCATTGGCTTTCCAAAAGGACAGTGTCAGCTGGATAGGGCACAACATAAAAACTGGAGTTGTTGTACTTTTCTTTTTTCTTTTCTTTTTTTTTTTTTCTTATCAAGAATCAGGATTTTCCCCCTCTTAAAAGAAGATATATTGCATTAATTTTTTTAAAAAAGTAATAGCGTAGATATACAAAACATCAAAGACATTTTATCAGTTTATATTTATAAAATAGATTGGTGTTCCTTCTTAAATTTTCTGTTGTTGATGGTATTTTGATAAAATACAATTCATTCAAAACCAAAATATTAAAATATTAAAAATATTTAAATCTGGGAGCTCTATTATCAATAACTGTATCTATAATGAAAAATCAAGGTGTCTGTATGTTGTTGTTTTCTGAATATAGGTTAATTTTATTGCTTCCTTTACTATTTTGTAATAAAGAAAAACTAATGCCCTGACCAAAATAAAAAATAATCCAAATAAAATTTTGTAATAAACTTGCTCATAAATGTAATCAGCAGCAAGATAAATCTATTTTGGTAAAGATCAAATTTTCATTTAATTTGCTGCATTTGAAAAATATATACAAAGAAAGGCATGATTTTATCAGCAAATTAAAGTAGCCCATAGGACTTAATTATTCCTTATGTGTTAGGCACCATTTCAGCAATTACCTTACATTAATTCATGCACTCTTTATATTCCTATGAGGTAAAATTTTATTTATTCCCATTTTCCCAATCATGAAACTCAAGACTAAAGAGTGGAAACAACACACAGCTAGTATAAGTGGCAGAGCTAGGACTTCAGCCAAATCTAAGTCTGATACTAAAGTCCTTAGGTTAATTTCTTTCGATTGTAGTTTCCAAAACTGATCTTCAAATATGGATCTAAATAGTTAGTACTACTCAATATCCTCATACTTTTAAAGAAATTCTTACTTTGTAAATGGGAATACTTCATCTTCATAAAAATTTAATGAAATTTCAAATTAAACAAAAGCCCAAAACTATGGGCTAGAACAGTGGCTCAGCAGTAGAGTACTTGCTGGGCATATAGCATTCGTAAAGACCCAGATTCAAACCCCAGCACCACAAGTGCAACTAAGTGTCAGAGAAACAAAAGCCAAATGGAAAAATAGATAAGAAATGGTTCTGTCTTTTGCATGCTTTCTTTCTAAAACATAAATGAATAAATAATTAGACAACCATTTCCTTTTTCAATTTAAGGGTAGAACTTAAATTTAAAAATAATTTTCATTAGTTATAGACATACTTCATAAATTTTAATACAGATTTACATAAATGTACTTAAATGTATTGATGTATACAATTTACTTAAAGTTATATCAAAAGAAATCAGAACATGTAGAATGAACAACCTTCAACAGGTTAGCAAAACAAAGGCAATGTAGGTATGGATGTAGGTATGAATAGGTGGATATTCATGGTGATCTTTTGAATGCAATTACATATCAGTATATGTCCCAAAGAAAACCAGCAACTCTTTATAGCTTCTGTTTCCTCATTAAGAAAAGTAGAGGGAAAGTACAATATTTTTACATGAATGAAAGTCTTGTTTTACAGATTTGGGTGGAAACTTACTGTAAGAAAAGAACACAATTTTTTAAATGGGAAACTGATGAAGAGAAAATGACCATTTTCAAGGTCACAAAGGAGGCATGTCCATATTGGCAATGTGAACAATTGGCATTGTTGAAAAATATGAGTGACTATAAACTTCATTTTGGCTTTCTGCTTTGGCAGTAGCAAGAGATCTGCAGGGAAATTTCTCCATAATTCTCCATTTTGGCTTCATAAATTGGCAAATTACATGGATTTTCTTACTATGATGGCCTTAAATTCCAATTAATTTACTTTGCTCTAAGGCATTCGTGTAGGAAAAGAGGAAGTTAAGTTATCTCTATTTGCAGACGACATGATTTTATACCTAGAAGACCCAATAACATCGGCCAGAAAACTCCTAGACCTTATAGGTGAATTTAGCAAGGTAAGCGGATACAAGATCAATTCCAGCAAATCACTAGCATTTCTTTACACCAACAACAATGCCGCAGAAGAAGAAATCAGAAAATCTCTCCCATTCACCATCAATTCCAAAAGAATGAAATACTTGGGTATTAACCTTACAAAGGATATTAAAGACCTATTCAAAGAAAATTATCAAACACTAAAAAAAG
>PVKS010017635.1:0-41639 GCA_004027875.1 Aplodontia rufa
GTCCATTTAAGAAATGTCAGTATCTTCACTGACTGTTGTAGTTAATTGTTAGTTACTCCATTTGTCACCGATCACCTGTATTTCTTATATTATTTTTGCTTTACCTGCAACATAGATTTTAATACATGTTTCTTTGTTATTTTTTATTATTTTTATGTATTTATTATCTCAAATCATTTATTACTTCTATTAAAAATTGTAAAATTTCATATTATAATAATTGCATGCATGAGTGTGGTTTTCCTGAACATTAAAACTATGGATATTGTGGCTTGAAGATTTTTCCCCCCAACATTCTTAAATTCAAACCCCTCATTAATGTGATGATAATGACATGTGAGGCCTTTTGGGAGTGATTAGGAAATGATGGTGAGGCTCTTATGAATACAATTAGTGTCCTTTTAAAATAAACTCAAAGAATCTCACTCTTCCCTTCCTTTATTGAGGGAATAGCCAGAAGACACTACCTATGAACTGGTTAAGGGGTTCTTATCAGACATTGGATCTTTCTATTTTGATCTTGGAGTTCATAGTCCCAGAACTGTGAGAAATAAATTTCCACTGATTACAAGACTCTACTTTATATGGTATTTGTTTGTAGCAACCTGAAAAGATTAAGCAGACCAATCAAATTATTTAATTTTACAGATACAGAAATTCTGAAAAATTCCTGGAAGTAGTGGTGCACTCCTATAATCCCAGTGGTATGGGAGGCTGACCCAAAAGGATCACAAATTCAAAGCCAGCCTCACCAACTAAGCAAGGATGTAAACAACTTAGAAAGACCTGTCTCAAAATTTAAAAAATAATATTAATAAAAATAAAAAGGGTTGGGATGAAATTCAATGGTAAAGCACCCTTAGGTTTAATTCTCAGAACTAATACAATTACTACTAGTACTAATAATAACAACCACAACTCAGACATTGTTTATCCTGATGGTTTTTGGACAAATTAAAATCAAAGTAAAGTATAATGATTTTTCTAGAATGCCATAGCAGAAATGTAAGTAAGAGAAGATGTGTCTATATTGAGTACAATCTGTGTTTTACTCACTTAGGAATATGCTAATCAAAGTTTCAAGTATATTTAAGGGTCTCATAAATTTTGAAAATTATATTTGATACTGACTTCATTAGGTAATTAATAAATAATTACATAAATAATAAATAGTTACATAATAAATAGTTACATAAATAATGGGAAACACTTAGAGCATGTAACCTGGATCATTCTAAAAAAGGACCTCAGTGTTCTTTATTAGGTATGCACAACAGTATAAAGTTAAATAGGAAATGTAATGCAATATTGGTGAATCTACAATGGTACAATATTTCCATAAAAATTATTGATTAATATGATTAATGCTATACTAAACAGTAGTATATGTTATACATATTATACAGTATACTATATAATATATATGTAAATATTAAATACTAAGGAAAGTATTTTATCAAAGTAGTGAAATGCATGTTTTCTTTCTTTTTATTGGTTAATTTTTAGACATGCATGCCATTAGAATATAGCATGACATAATTATAAAAGTATGTAGTATAACTAATTTCAACTCAGTCTCCAGAATTGTCCCTTCCCATCCCTTACACTCATGCCCTGTTCTTTATAGATATACATGACAATTGAACAACAAAGATATAATTGAAATAGTGTGGAATAAATTATTTCAATTCTATCCCCAGTATTTTCCCTTCCATGTTCTCCTGTTCTATTCTATTGATCTTTCTATTATTTACTAATAATTTTTCTTAATTTAATGTAGTGACTTGTTAATGAACATGTTGATGAGATTTTTATGGTATGTTCATATATCAACATAGGAAACTTGTGGTGCACTCCTATAATCCCAGTGGTATGGGAGGCTGACCCAAAAGGATCACAAATTCAAAGCCAGCCTCACCAACTAAGCAAGGATGTAAACAAACTTTCCCTATCTCATCTTTCCTTACCCCATTTCCTTACATTTTGTCTATTCCTCTGATCTTTTCCTTACTTTGCTTTAGCTTCCACACACCAAACAGAGCATTTGAACTTTTGTTTTTAAAGACTGGCTTATTTCACTTAGCATGATATCCTCAAATTCCATCCCTTTGCCAGCGAATGCCATAAAATCATTCTTTCTTATGGCTGAATAATAAACCTGACATCTTGGTTTCAAATCACAACCCTTAAATAATCAGCACTATACTGTAAGTGATTGGAACCTTCCTTGCTTCAGTTATCATATCTATAAAATGAGAAGCACTACGCTTACCTCATAGGTTTGTTATAAAAATTAGAAGGGATTTAACATTTGTAAGATTCTTAATCCAGCAAATGTTAAGCACTTAGTAAATGTTAATTATTATTGCTATTTTCAATAATATTATGATACTATTAGAATTCATTTAAAATGTGGAGGGAACAGGTCTTATGAGAAAGGAGAAAAATGCTTAAGTATGAAAGAGTAAATGGAAATGTATCCTGACTTCGTATTCTTAGAGCATTGATATCTTAATAAACACCACAATCAGTCACACCCTAGTCTTAGCTGAGTACGTTTTACTTTTATTGCAATGAAGCCTGTTTGTATGACTTTTTATTTATTGTCCAATAACTGCACTAAAATTATCTAGGAATATTTTAAACTCAAGAGAATAAATGAGATAAATGCAGAATCTATGGAAATATTATGTGAAATGGAGATCTATGTTATCTTTTATTTTCTAAAAATTACTTATTCAATATTAGTGCATATCTATGTTACACTCTTATTTTCTGTCTTTCCTTCTAACACATAAAATTTTTTCAAGCAGATTTAAAAATTTATTATCTCAGTGGGATATAGTGGTGCAGGCCTGTAATCACAGTGATGAGGTTAGGCTGAGGCAGGAGGGTTACAAGTTCAAGACTGTCCTCAGCAACTTAGTGAGATTTTGTCTCAAAATACAAAGTTGTTGGGAACGTAGCTAAAATTAGAGCATTCCTAAATTCAATTCCCCAGTACAAAAAAAAAAAAAACAACACTGTTCCCCATATATGTCCATTATTCAGTGAACTATATTTACTTTCCTATCATATTCCATTTGCTCTGCAGATGGCTGCTCCCTGTTTACATGTCTTTTGGACTGTGAATTTATGATAACTTTAAGAGAATTTATCAAATATTACATGAAGTTTAATACTGTAATATAAAATTCCACTATTAGGAATTTATACTTTTTATAATAAAATCCTATAAATATAAATATATGTGTACCATCTCTGTACATGTTTTCTAGTAGCAAAAATATATATGAAAATGATTCAATGTTTGATGGATATAAAAATATATGAGTAGCATATATAAATCAAGAGGTAGAATGGATTCCAAGATATTTTTCTAATAAAAATATCTGATTTCAGAATGACATGTAAACATACTTCCAATGATTTATAATTGAAATAATATATAAACATATAGGAAACAGGTAAGCACACTTCATGTTTGTGTAGAAAATTTACAAATGAATATGCTAAAAATATTTAAGCAGTTATCTCTGATTTGTATTGATGGATTTCCAGAAACTTTTAATATCTGCTCTTCTGCTTCATGATATATACTACTTTTATAATAATGTTATTGCAGTTAGTAATAAGAAAACAGCCAGAGCATATTTAATGTCGTTAAAGTCAGCTAATTAATTTTTCCTAATTAGTGTGTTGAATGTAAAATTGTCTTTTGAGCTTTACAAATTATATATGCCATCTTTTTTTTTTTTACCAAGGGGATGAACATTTTCACTTTCAGAATAATGACTTACTTTGTTCAGTCATATTTTATTACTGTTAGGTCAGCTTTCACTACAATCTCATGTGTAATGTGGATAGTATATGGAATTATAAACACATTTTTGCATGTAATTATTCTGGCAATTGAAATCTTACTAAGTTTTTTTCATTTCTGACCTTTAGTGTCTTTATTTTAAAAATGGTGATTTTAATCCATATATTAAGGACAGAAACTTAATAATATTCAAAATAAAGCAAAAGTAATATACTCATATGCTGGAAGCTTTCAGATATGTAGAATAAATTATTATTCAAACTATCAGGAAAAAAGACAAGCAGAGGTATTGGATAGTAGGTAATTCAATAGAAAATAATTTCAGATATTAGTTTCAATAATATACAAAAGTAAATATGTAAATCCCTATTTTAATTAATAGTAATAAAGTTATTATGATAATAATTTTATTGCATCAATTAAAATATTTAACACATAATAAAGGATACATCAAAAGCAAAGTAAGTTTATTATTACAGTCATGCCTACTTTTTCTACTACTGTTAATTTCAAAACAGAGCATAAATTCTTAAATAATAACTAAAAGTATATTTCATGATCATTTTAACTTTTAAAATATCTTTCAGAGTATTATCCATTCATAAATATAGGAACATGAATAATATGGTCTTATTCACTAGAAAATCCTACATATATGAATAAAAAGTACATTAAATTCTCTAATGTTTCATGTATTCCATTAAAAAAATGGTACCAATAAGCCAGTGATTACTTCACAAATTGAGATTGTGCCTTTCAATATCTATGTGTCTTATCGGCAATTCTTGGCTAAGCTTATTTTTTGCCTAAGATATACAGAAGGTAAATAAAGAATAAAGTGATAACTATATTCAATTTTTGAATTAAAGCCTTTCAATTCATCTAATTTTTTTTCTTACTACTATTTCTCTTGAGTTTTACTGTGAAATGAAATTTAAATTCCACAATATGTATACTCCCTCCACACGTACGGAGTCTGTGTTAGATTTGATTCTTTTAATTATTATCTTGGGGAAACCTTGACTAATAAAAATAAGTGCTAAAACCAGTAGCAAGTGTGTATTTGTTATATTTGAGACAATTACTGACAACAGACACACATGTTGTTGGCATGAGAATCTCATTTGGTAAACAAGAATCCATAAATATGCTTGATTATATCAAAACTCTGAAAAACCACAGGGTGAATTAGTGTGTGCTTGTGTGCATGCAATTCCACGGGAGTCAAACATTCATTGATTTCGAAAAGCAGTGGGGGATGCCTTCTACAAAAAAGTCAGTAAGTGGTTAAAGAATCACAATCGGCCCTTTTTAACTATGGAACCAGGTTTCTTCTAAAAATTAACTGTTAGCAGATTATTTTGATATCCAATTAACAGGACAAAAAAGGAATCTAAATGAGAAATAGTTATAACCTCTGAGTTGCCTCTTATTCCTCAATTCCATTTTTACTAATTGAACATGGTGATTAGAAAATAATAAATTTAAATCCCAGTCTAGGTCTATGTTTTTGAGTTAAGATGGCAACAGAGAAGCTCCTATTAAATATGTGTCATTTTTATCCTGCATGAACCTCTTTTTATTCTGCACAACTTCCTGAGGAGTGTGAAAATAAGCATTCTTAAGAGAATTCACAAGAATAGTTAAGTGTTACTTCAAGGTGCTTTGGGGTAATTTGATCCTCCTGCTATGATTTTCCTCTAAAAGAAAACATATCTGTTCTTATTTATTCCCTGATCTTTTATAAAAAGAGATTCTAATCTATAATTTTATTTATGAGGAGAGTTTAATCTATAATTTTCACTATGTCCAGAGGACAAAAACATGAATAATATGCATAGTTTGAATGCAAGAGCATTTGTTCCTTTTAAGTGTTCATTAAAAGCAACATTTGCAACACACTGAAAGCTATATACTACATATGCCAGAAATAGATCAGAAATCCCGCAAAGTGAACTAGAGATATGTGACTTAAAGGAAGGCATTAAAAGGTGTGATTTTAACTTCCAAGTGCCTTGAGACAGACTGGTATGCCATTTTACTTTTAGCTAATAATTTTTTTGATGTGTTTAGAGTGAAATTTGAATATACTTTATCATTGGATTATTCTGTTAGAAATCCTTTGTGATTTTTACATAAGCATGAGTAGAATATATGCATCCTGTCTTTTATCAGGGCTAAGAGCTATCTACCTATCTCTTTTTCTTTGTAGTCTATCTTTCTGTTTCTATCATTTGAGCCCATATATTTTCATGTGTAAAAAAATCAATATCTTTAATTTTCTCATTCATATCTTGTATTGCTTCACTAATATTTTAGACTTTTACCTATAACCATTTTTAATTTTTTGCATAATCATGTTATTACTTTACTAATATTTACTCCTTTATCTATTAATCTCTGATAAAGGAGTGTGAAAATTTCTCATCATTATGGATTTTCACATTTCTCCTTTTACTTATTATTATTGTTTTAAAATGTTGCTAATAATAGTTCTAATAGTATTTTAGTAAATTGTGCTTTTTGCCATTATAAATATTAATTTTTATTTCTGTGTGCAAAGGAAGGGTTAACAAAATCAAAAAGTAAATGTTCACTTGATGGAACTTAACATTTTACAGGATTACAGAGACAATAAAAAATTAAAATATTATTTTGTAGTACTCAGGATATCTGATATGAGGGAACATAAACATGGGTAGGAAGATAGTATGTGGTGGCAAGCTTCTTTCTTCGAGGAGATGATTTTAGAACAGAATTGTGTCAGTTACTAGACTGAGAATTACAGAAAGTTGCTCCAAAGATCTGAGGAGGTAAGTTATTTAAGGAATGTTTATAAAATATGAAAAAAGTGCAACTGGTTAAAATTAACTGAGAAACGGGAAGAGGTAGATAAATAGGGCTAGAGAAAAGAAAAGAGACATGGGATTAGAATTGAGTTGTGTTCAATTTGGTGACAAAAGCTGCTTGAGCCTGATTTTGAATCTGTGATTACAGATTTATTAGTGTTTACTACATGTATTTTCTTCTATCCCTTATTTTACACAATCTGAGTCATTTTGCTTTGCATGTCACTCCTGAGTAGCACCTTACTACTTATTTTTTTTATCTAACCTCTGATTATTTATCTTTATAATAAAAAGATAGAATAGACTAGTGATCAACAAGGTATTCTCTGGATTCAATTGTGTGAAATCAAGCAAACTTACTTAAATTCTGTAGGTTGTAGTTGCCTTTCTTGTTGAGAAAAATTATAGTGAGTATATGATGGGTCTACATAGAGAGAGAAAATATATCTAAGGCATGTAAAGCCTTTTTTATAGTGATAAGTTTGTGGAACTTGCTCAGTCAGTGTTAGCTTTGAATTTCTATGTTAATTTACTCCAATAACACTTATAAATACGGATTTTACACATAGACACACATGCACACATTATTTGTAGTATTTTATTTTGAGGTGCTTTTCTCTTTTATTCATTTTCTTCCAGTTTCATGTTAGATCAAGACATTTCTTTTAATAATTTTTGCCTTTTTCAACTCATTCTGAAGCTATGTATTATATTTCTATTCTGTTAGCTCTTCTCCAATGAAGGATTGTGTAAATTTCTGCCTTTAGGGACAAAAAAAGTGTATACATGATGTATGCATATGAATTACAAGTTTAATGAAAATAAGTAAAAATCAGTATCATGTGAACTCTAATAGTGATATTAATATCCATTAGTAGTTAACATACTGTTATTATCTTAATATTTCTAATATAATAACCTTTTGTGACATTGACTATGAAAAATATTAGAAAACATGAATTAGGGAAAAAGTACAATAAGATGTACTTTAATCTTAGTGTCAAGGGTTTTTTATTTTTTTATTTATTAGATGGATATAGAGATACAATTGAGGGGGAAACACTATCAAACATTCAAGAACCAATGTATATATACTTAGTTATCCAGGGCTAATACCATGTCATGGATGCCCAGCTTGTGTTTCCCCTACTGCTGTTTCCCCCAGAAGAACTCTTGAGTTAAATGGATATCTTGTGGAAGACAGAGATCTCCTTCTGAGATGAGTGTCAAGGTTTTTAAGTCGATGGCCTACTTACTTTCGTGGTGCTTTAAGAACAAATCATCTGGGGCTGGAGTGGTGGCTCTGCGATTACGGCACTTGCCTGGCACACGCAAGTACATGGGTTCAAACCCCAGCACCCACGTACACAACTAAGTGTTGGAGCAACGAAAGCCATGTGAAAAACTCAATAAAAATTGATTCTGTCTCTCTCTCACTCTCACTGTCCTTCTCTCTTTAAAAGAAAAAAAAAAAAAAAGAACAAATCATCTCCTTTTGTTTCCCCTCTTAGTTGCAGATGATAACCTGATTTTTCAAAATAGTCTCAAAGGAGGCATCTCTGCCATATCCATGGAGGAATGATACCTGGGCTAAATAATGCCCTATTTTTAAGATATGAGTGTAAATGATTATTTCTTTTATTCTCCATAGGACTTATCAGTTAGACTCTGTTTGGAGGTCATGGTTGTCTTGGATTAATTCATTTTTGTGAATATAATAAAGAGTTTGGAATACAGCATTCCCTCCAACGCTAAAGGTCTCCTATGTAACTTTGGCTACACATAAAAAAGTGTCCAAAATTGCCATTGTTAATTTTAGTCAGAAGCTTCATTTATTAAGAAAGATTATTTATAAATCACTGAATGTAGATTAAGTAAGTGTAAGATTATCTTGGATGTTGTGGTTTAAATATGAGGTGTCACCCAAAAACCCATGTGAGAGACAAAGGTAGAACATTTCAAGATAAAATGATTGTGCTATGAGAGTTTGAATCTAATCACTGCATTGATCCACTTGAATGAATTAACTGGGAGACAGCTGTAGGCAGGTAGGGTGTGGCTGGGTGAAGTGGGTCTCTGGGAAGCGCTTTTGGGGTGTACGTTTTGTCAGTGGTTTGCCAAGCTTCCTGGCTGCTTTCCTTCTTCATGCCCTTCTAACATGATGTCCTCTGTCTCATCTTGGGCCCAGAACTACGGAGTCAGCCTTCTTTGGACTAAGACCTCTAAAACCATTAGCCCCAAGTAAAATTTACTTCCTCAGATCTTTTGGTCATAGCCACAGAAAAAGCTGAAAAACAATGGGAATATGGTAAAGAAGACATGCCACCAAAATAGAAACAACTCGACATCTTTCTGCTCTTTCTCCACATCTGCTTCACGCATCTTTGACTTCCGATGGGATTTCTCTGCATCTAAATCCATACAATGACAATTTCCAGGTATTTATATAACTTCTCCTTGAAAGGCAATCACATGTTGAAACTAAAATCTTAAGTCATAGTTTTGAATTGGCAGAGAAATTACAAAAAGTGAGCATATTAATCCACTTTCTATTGCTATTTAAAAAAACAAACCTGAGTCTGGGTAAGGTATAAAATACACTTAATTCAAAGTTTTGGAGACCAAAGTGCATAGTGCCAACATCAACCCTGCTCATCTGAGAACATATTGGCAGATACTCTCATTATGTTAGCACATTTGAGAGAGGTAACACAACAAGATAGAAAGTCAGAGAGCAGGGAGAACCTAGTTTTTCTCTTTTATAAAGATTCACTCTCACAGAGCCAACTGGGGTCCCAGGAGAATGACTTAATCTAATCACAGGTTGGTATCCCTGATGGTCTGATCAATGTGCATTACCTCCCTCTCCTGGGGAAAGGGCCATACTTGTTACAAAATGGCAAAGAATTTGGCTGAATTATGTTTATGCTTTTTGGAAGGTGGATATTAAGAGCACTGAACTAAGATTCTGGCTAAAGAAATCTTGAAATGAAGTGTTGAGGATGCTCCATGGCTTTTCATTTTTGTAATTTTTCATGGAGTACTTTGCATTATTTTGATCATGTATATAATGTGAAATGATCAAGTCTAGATAATCAGCATATTTGTAGCTTCAAATATTTATTGTTCCCTTGTTTTGGGATATTTCACATCTATTTTTTGATATGTACAATGAATTATTGTTATCTGTAGAACACTAGAACTTATTTGCACTACCTCACTGTACATTTTCACTAAATCACCAAGTTGCTGATCTCTGTCTACCCCGTATCCTTCTCAACATGTGGTAACTACTGCTGTCCTCTCTGTTTCCCTGAGATCCTGTCACTTGTGAAAGCATGGATCTAACGGAGAATACTATGTAAACTGAAATTAGCCAGACATTGAAAGAGTAATACCACATGTACTCACTAATACATGGAAGCTGAATAACTTGCATTGTAACTTTCCTTCACTGTTTATAGTAAAAGGTGAAAGGAAAGAAATAAATTAAAAATATAATTTATAATCAAGAGAAAAACAAAATAAAATATTTTGAAAATCCTCATCTTGGCCACATAAATTAAAAAAAAGTGTGTTCAGAAGATCATGTGGAAAGCAGGCTGTGTCTTGCTGTGATTTTTCTCCATTGTATACAGTACAGCAGTTTTTAGGCTGTACCTAAACCTGAATTACTCCATTTTGTAAAGCAGTAGTTGCCATAAGCTACTCCAATTTGAGTTTAAGTGCTGAAGTAGAATGACTGTACACCTTGTTTGTAGCAGTGAAAATCATCATCTGCCTAACATAACCATAAGGCACAGGATAAATTAATCCTGCTAACAAAAATGACCACCTATGGGTCTGGAGCAGTTGCTCAGTGGTTGGGCAGCCTGCCTGGTATGTGCAAAAACGTAGGTTTGTACCCCAGGACCATGTACACAATGAAATGTTGGAGCAAGGGAAAACCAGATGGGAAGCTAAATAAAATTAATTCTCTCTCTCTCTCTCTTTCTCTCTCTCCCTCACTGTCCTTCTTTCTTTAGAAAAAAAAATGACTATCTGCGACCTCAAAAATCAATCAGTAGCACATGAATGCACTTCATGGACATATCAAACTGATATTGGAAAAATCAAGCCCATGACCTTAATAAATACTTCAGAGCACTAAATGAAGCAGCATCCTCAATATAGGTTCACCAAAGGAGGAGCACTATGAAACCGAACATGGCAACACACTGACACCTACCCATCACCTAGTCACTTGTCAGCAGCCTTGCCTAGGAAAACTGCCACACCAGTGAACCTCTGAATCTCTGCCCTCAGGTTTGAGCAGAACACAGCTCTTCCTGCCCATGATGACCATGCAGGACACACTCCAAGCTGACATACCAAGCTGATACTCTGAAACTGCCATTCATTCAGACCTTGGCCCAGAAAAAGTTCCTGTGCTTCAATAACTCTACACCCTGAACAAGTTCTTCAGCTGGTTAACAATCTTATATAATTATAGTAGCTCTTTACATTCATATCTTCTGTCTTTGATCTCAATTCAGCCTCCTCAAAGTCCATAACTGTCTTACTCTTTCTTAGTCTTCCTGTAACATGACTTAAGTTTTATATATATATTAAAAATTATGGATGGAATAAAAGACCTTGTTTTTGCCTAACTTATGACTATCAGGTTACCACCAGTATTCAATTAACTGCCACAGGAGTGTTACCTGTATATTTATTATTATTAAATCAGTTCTGAGATTGTATATAGACACCAATGTGTTTGGTATGTTAATAATATAGCTTCCTCACCAGAGAAAATATCAAAGATGTGGGCAAAGGACCATTTGATAAGGAGATTAGTATGGATAGAAAAAAGAAAATGCTTATTCCTCAGGTCAAAGGAAAAATAACCTTGAAGACATTTCCAGGACCTTCAATCTTTGAGGATAATATTCCTATCCCAGGCCCAGATTTCCAGGGCATTAACTAAGAATGGACACGGGGTGGGGACCTAGGCACTTGGAACTTTGAAGCTTACAAACAGAGACATCAGTTTTCTGTTCTACACAATCCAGTATGCCTTAGCCAAATCCAAAACAGGTTGGATTGGGATCACCATTTTAGAGGGCCCAAATTGAGTAATCTTGACTGAATCTACAAGATACTTTTAACTGCAACTAAGCAGAATTCATCAGCTGTCAAGATGAGACTACCCCACTTAGATTTCAAAGAATAACTTTGAAAGACTTGTGGCCCAGACAGAGAACTGCCACAGCTGTGGAGCTTTCCCAGAGAGACCTTGTAGGACAATACCAGTGGAGTTTCAGGAACACTGGAGTAATGCTTAGTTGGTTTGTGAGAGCAGGGTTGCTCCCAAGCTCCCAGGTCTGCCTAGCCACTAGAGTTCAAGGCTAACCAGAGTCATAGGCAACCAACCCCAATCCCTGAGAGCTGCTGTGTGTGTTAAGCCAAATAAATCCATGGGGGCAAAGACCCCCAAGGCTTCAGCGGCTCAACTTCTGCCCTATTTTGCCCTTCTAGAAGGTGGATTATGCATGAGATAAACATGAAAAGCAAATGCATTCTTCGGCCTTAACTCACGGATTTATGGTCATTAAAAGATGGTATCAAGCTTTGTCATTTTCACTCCCACCTTAATATGTAGGTAATTAGTTAATAAAATCTTGGTGTGTACGTTACCAACACTTTAAACAACCTTTCCAGTTTTAGAGACCAGATGCATGATTTGGGCTAGGATGCTCTTGCCTGGACTCTCAAAGAACAAATAACATACACACACACACACACAAAAAAAAAAAAAAAAACAAAAAAACAAAAACAAAAAACTATTGAGGAGTCACCAAAAGTAAAGTTTCCAGGGCCCTTAACTTGTAACTTGCTTGATTTGTGTTCTTTTCCATTTCCCATCTATGTGTTCTCTTAATAGCTACATCAATTCATCTTTATCACAAAACAGATATGTGATACAGAAGCAGCATGTATATGAAAACTAGCATTTGCTACAGGATGACCTACTGAGCATTCCTTCCTCAGAGTTACAGTGTTCCCAAACAAAAAGAAAAACACACCTTTGAAATGTCCTTAAGCCAACTAATATTCCTAAACCTACTCCCCCTTCCAAGCAGCTTTCTCAGGAATGAAACTAGCTCTTCCTTTGGTGGAGCACCAGCCTGACATTCTCTTCCAGGTGCAGTGTCTCTGTTCTTTTAGCAGAAGTCGGAACAGAAGCCTTGCCTGTGTGCTTGCTGGTTTTGATCCTAATGGCAGTCCAGGGGGGTCCAGCTTCTCAAATGAAGAATTGAACAAGGCACACAGAAGCAACACACTGTAGATTTATTGAAAGTGAAAGCCACACTCATAAAGTGGAGTAGAGTGGGCTGAGCAAGAGAGTGACTCAAAGCCCCAGAGTCTTGGCAAGTCTCATCTTATGTGCTAAGGGGTGCCTTGTTCCCATTTCTCCCAGATCTGATTGAAGATCCTGCCCCATTTGTTCACACCGATTACTTTATTTTCACCCAACTATAATACAGTTTGCACGGATTATTTTTTGCTTAATTAGAATGCAGAAACTGTGACAGGAGTTGTCATGGCCATAAGTTCTCAGTGGCAGAAATTGTCCAGGTGATAAGCCCAAAGTGGCAGGAATTGCCAGGGTGACACTGGATTTTCTACTGTTATGATCAGACATAACAGGAAATGTATAGGGCCCATTTGTCTTACAGCTCTCTGAGCTCTACAGCAGGCCTCTCCCGCTAGTGTTAACACCCAGCATAATACTGCCAGAAATTTCTTTCCAGGTTCTTTTCTATTGAACCTGAAGAAAGAAATCCAGGGATAAGGAGACTGAGTACGAAAGAGTAAGATATATTCAAGGGAGAAGAAAAGAAACAGAGATCTTGCTAAGTGAGAGAGGTCCTGAAAGAGGATTCCGAATAAAGTGTACTAGTCTTGGAGTTTATATGGCTTTGGATAGGAATGTTGCTCAAAAATCATGCTAATCAGGTATGAGAAGAATACTAAGGCATGATTCCACTGAGAAAGAAATCAGGAAAACCATCCTATTTACAATAACCTGAAAAAGATTTAAAAAAATTATGTGGGAATTAATCTGACCAAAGAAGTAAAACAACTACAGTGAAAATTATAGAAGAGTGAAGAAAGTAACTGAAATAGACCTGAGAAGATGGAAAGATATCCCACGTTCAAAGATAGGCAGAATTAATATTGTCTAAATGGCCCTACTACCAAGAGCACTACACAGATTCAATGCAATCCCCATCAGGAAGATGGAAAGACATCCTATGTTCATAGATAGGCAGAATTAATATTATCAAAATAACCCTACACTACACAGATTCAATCCAATCCCCATCAGGATATCAATGAAATTATTCACAGAAACAACAGCAACAACAACAACAACAACAACAACAAAATAATTATTAAATTTACTTGGAAAAATCAGAGACCCAGAATAGTCAAAGCAATAATAACCAAACAAACAAACAAACAAACCGTGAAGCGGGAGTCATCACAATACCTGATCTGAAATTAGATTACAGAGCTGTAGGAACAAAAATAGCATGGTATTGGTATCAACATAGGCAAAGACTCATGAAACTAAATAGAAGACACAGAGTCAAATCCACAAATCTATACCCATCTGACATTTGACAAAGGTGGCAGAAATGTACCTTGGAGAAAAGACAGCCTTATCATCAAATGGTGCTGGGAAAACTTGACAGCTATATAAAAAAAAAACATGAAACTAGATCCTTATCTTTCATCCTGCACAAAATTCAAATTAAAATTGAATAAAGAGTTAAAAATTATATCGGAAATCTTACAACTGTTAGAAGAAAACATAGGATCAACACTCCATCATATAGGAGCTGGCATGGATTTCCTTAAAAAGACCCCCAAAGTGCAAGAAACACAACCAGGAATCAATAAGTGGTATACTGTTAAACTAAAAATCTATATAGCTGAGGAATCAAGACTGTGAAGAAAAATCCTACAGAATGGGAGAAAATCATGACGAGCTTCTCCTCTTGACAGGGGACTAATCCAGAATATACAAACAACTCAAAAACGTTAATACCCAAAAACCAAATAACCCAGTGAATAAATGGGCAAAGGAATTAAATAGAAATTTCTCAATAGAAGAAACACAAAAGACCAATAAACTTATAGGAAAAATATTTAATATCTTTAGCAATCAGTAAATATAAATCAAAACTACATTAAGATTTTATCACACTCCAGTCAGAATGTCAAAGATTTAGAATATAAACAACAAATGGTAAAGGGGTTCTGTGGAGAAAGAAATATTACCACATTGTTGGTGCAACTGTAAGATTACTCTAGAAAGCAGTATGGAGACTCCTCAAAAAATTAGGGATGGAACCACCATATGACCAGCTATCCCATGCCTGGGTATTTTCCCAGAAGACATAAAATGAGCATACTATAGCAACACATCTACATCCATGTTTATAGCAGCACAATTCACAATCGCTTAATTGGGGAATCAACCCAGATGCTCATCATTACATGAATGAAGAAATTGTGGTATATGTTGTACCCAAACTGAAAAAAAAAACACTCCAGTCACTAACATGTAAGCCAAAGAAGCCTTTATTGAGCTGGCCAGTGGCGACCACGCTGGACCCCCATTCGTTAGGTCTCTGAGTGGCATGCCTTCTCACCATGTAGCAGAGCTTATAAAGGGTACAGAACTCCCTGTTACTAGTCCTGTTGTCAAGCAAGCAAGCTGAGTACAAAAGCAGAAAGTTTGCAGTTAGCAATTGGGGCGAAACATCCTGTTACCCCATTATTCAACCTGGATTCAGGTGGGAAGTTTTTTAGTAGCTTGGTAACCCATTCTTCAGCACGTGAGAAACCTCCTTGTAAGGGTGGGGAGAACACAAAATGGAGTCCCTTTGGTTCTAACATATGCACACACACACACGCAAACACACACACAGTGGAATTTTACTCAGCTATTAAAAAGAATGAAATTAAGGAGAAAATCATGCTAAGTGAAATTAGTCAAACACAAGTGCACAAAGGTCAAATGTTTTCTTTCACATGTGGAAGCTAGAATAAAATGAAGGAAAGGGTGAGGGAAGGACAAGATTATACAAATATCTATCAAATACAAATTAACTGATAAAGTGATAGAAGACTAGTGGAGTAAAGAAAAGTAAAGGGAGAGGAGAGGAAAGGAGGAAGGGAATAGGGGAGGTACAAATACTGTATAATTTACTTTGCTCCTCTGCAATCTCAATAGTTCCCACACAACCATTAAAAATCACAAAAGTCAAAAAAAGTATAATCAAAGGGAGATAGTAGAAGAAAATAACCAGAGACAGGGAGAAGGGGAAGTAAAGGAAGTGTGGGGGAGGGAATTGGGCTGAAATATGCTGCTAAAATGTGTGCGTGTATGAACATGTAACAACAAATCCCTTCAATATGTACTACTATGATACATCAAAAAAAATTTTTAAAAAGGATACTAAGACTATTGGTCCAAACTTCTACGATAATTAGGTGTCTGGTAACTGACTTGATAGGGTCCGTGTCATGCTGAGAGAATTTCTCTGAGAGAGGAAAGGGGCAGAGTACCTCTCCTGTCCTCCAGTTTTTTGGGGAGTTCCAAAGAAGTTTGCAGAGTCCCACCCAAGTCCACCTTCTGACTTCAGACTGATAGCATAGAAACTTCATAGTCCACTTTAGAAGAGGTGATGTGGTGCTCACGGAGACAACTAAATCCCCCCTCCTCGTTTTTGTCCTAGTCTCCTGATCCCTTTATCTATTTATTATCCTTTGGCCCTCAACAAACTTTCTTTGTGAAGGTCTTGATGTTTTAGTCGCCTGGGTGATTAGGGGTTGTGACAGTTTCTGTGGAAGGGCTGGGTTCATGCCACCTGGTAGGGTGAAATCATTTTTAAACAACCATTTTTCTCAAGGTGATATAATTGTGGCTGGGGAAACTTTTAACATATCAGGTCCCCATCTTCCGTGTGTGTGTGTGTGTGCGCGCGCGCGCGCGCGAGATAAGACTTCCGTGGTTTTCAGTTAACTGTCATTGTTTTCTCCCACAGTCACCTTTGGGTCGCCTGCCAGGCCTTCTGGACCAGCGCACAGGAAGAACCTGCACGCGGTGTTCCGGGAAATCCAGTCTTGACTCTGCGCCTCTGAGAGGCGCATGCAGCGGATCCGGAGACGCTGCCTCCCGGTGCGCAAAGGCTGTCCTTGCGTGCGCCCGGCCTGGATTACGCCCTGCCCACGTGTTCTTTGCTACGTTTGAAAGCTTGTGCGTTCCTTAGTTTACCTTGATTGTTATTGTCAGAGCACACAAACAGTATATACTTTATGCTGAAATGCCGACTTTTCTTTCTGATCATTGACGTGTCCTTCCTCTCTTAAAATAAACGGTGTTCCTGAGCCGAAAACAAGAAACCTGTAAACATGTTTTTATCTAAGAAGTACACATCTGGTAAACATTTTCTGCTTGTGCTTAATAAAAGGAAGAGAAGCTGGGGAAAAAACAGATCAGACAACCTCTCAGTAGGGTCCCCAGCCTCCCCCACATCAAAATTCACTAGACTCCCGGTATTTTATGCCTGATTGCGCGACCAATCACTGGCAAGTGAATATTTACAGTAATCTCCCATTCATGGCTGACTAGCTACCTAACAGTAGCGTTTAAATTTCTATTTAGCATGTCCTGAATATTTTGGAGTTGGAGAAATTTGATTGAAAACACACTGATTATCTCAAAAATTTTGGAACAATACAGATGTTCCAAAAAAAACCTACCCTTAGACATTTAATTTTTTCACAAAAAGTCCCTTAATATTGAATATTTAATTTCTTTATTTTATTGAAAGCAATCTCTGCAAAAGATAAATAACTATGTAATTATGTACTCATTTTAAAGTATATAAAAATTTTTAACTAGTCTAATACCTGCAATATCATAATAGTTTATTTAGTATCAAATTATGAAATCATTATTTAGGTCAAGGCTTGCTATAAATTAAAATATTTTCAAGAAAATTGCATGTAGCTCTATCATTGAAATCCTTCAACTAACTTCTATGAATGTTGTACTATAATATTATTTGATTATTAAAGCACACATTTTCTCTACTCATTAAGTAAATTCAGATCCGTAAACATCTTATCCCTTGTTCATAAACAAGGAATAACATAAAATGAGATTGTTACTGAGAAAAACAAAATAAAAACATTTTTTTCCATCATGTTAATACTTCTAGCAGTTAATACAGTACAGGTTGAAAAGTGAGTATCCTAATACATTCTAAAGGAAATTGTATAGGAAATATTTTATAACTGAAACCAGACAAATTTATTTTTTCTCAAACATAGGGAAGTGTTTTATAAAGAAGAAATTCTATTTTTTTATAAAAACACAGGAGCATTCTCATTTTTCCACTTGAAATACCTCTCCTATTTCTTTCATTGAAATTCCATAGTTCTTGGAAAGTTAAAAAAAAAGGTCTTTAAACCATCACTTATCTGAGTTTTTATATGAACTCTTTCCATTTTATTGGAAAATGAGTTTAACCTTCAGACATTCCAATAATTTATCTATATTTTATGACCAGTTGCTTCAACAAATGCTTACGATTTATTGCAAGTACTGTGGTCAGTCACCAATGCACCACAAATTTTATTGAGTACCAAGTGTACAGATAAAGCTATTTTAGACATTGGCTTCCTAGCAGAGAACTTAGACTTTAGGATTGGGTTTTAAAATATTTACTGTGAGTATATATTCCTCTGCCTTTAATTTCTTAGAAAACTAACAATGTCATTAGAATGCATGGCTCTACATTTAGTGAGACCAGTGATAATTGAAATATGAGTAAAAATATCTTTCTTGAAACAGTGTTATTTTAACTATACAATGCTGACAGCATTGGTGGTGAATTTTATAATTAAATTATTGTCTACTGAATACATGTATATGTATATATATTTGTCTATACACATATAATCATGTGATGGAATAGGAATAACTAGCTGCACATAAATTAATATTAACAGTTTTCAATTGTGATTACATATTAGTTTTAACTTCCTCATAAATCTATATAAACTTAAAATTGGTAAAAAAAAATCATACATTTGTGAATGGATGGCTTCTTTTACCCTTTATAGGAAAAATCATATTTTGGTTCTGAAGAAAGAAACTTCATCACAGGCTGTGACCCTAATGCATGGCAGATGCAGGTCTCAGAAACACATACTGATTCCTCCTGGCCTCGTTAGTGAGTAAGGAATACGTATGTCATAAACCCAGTTGGGCTACATCAGCAACACTACATTAAGCAGCCCATACAATTTGCACCTTTATGGACTGATATACTTAGCATTTATGAAGATTCATTTTTCTATTGCCTGAGAAGAAATAATACTAGTAGTGTGTGCAATTAAGAGCTCCCGCGAATAATGGAAAAATTGTTGACCCGTAACCACTTTTAGTACCATTTGCTATCTTGAAAGAATAATGAATTCCTCTTTATTCTCCTTGTAGAAAATCAATGCAGATAAATAATCTATTAGACTTCAGAAATAACCAAGGAGATGATGAAAGGACAGTGAATGAATGGAGTGTAATGACTAGGGATGAAGATTTGCTCCCTTGTATTTCCCCCATCTCACCATTCACTCCCCTTGAGAAATCCAACAAATTCTAAAAACATTTATTAATAAATTTTTGCTCTGATGAGAACTATACAAATAAGTAGGGATCCTTTATATTTAGGAATAATAAAACACACTGAGGATAAAGGACATGAAGTTCATTATCTCTACAAGGAAGCATAAATATTAGTAGCAAACTGAGTGGTGGAAATAACACATAAAAGAAATATGCAATCAATGGGAGATATAGAAACTGAACTGGTTTTAAAATGGAATAAAAGCTAGCATATATATTAGTATGTGGGTATGAAAAAAATGAGAGAAAGAGAGGTGGGGAAGAGAGAGAGAGAGAAAGCAAGGAAGAAGGTGAATGGAATATGACTAAACCTGATGACAGTCAGACATCCTGGCACAACCACGAGTTTACTATGTGTTCCTCATTGATATGAGATCTTTTCAGTAACAAATGGATTCATCAAGCATTATGGCTCAAGCATAAGAAAAGATGAAACAGGAAGAATGGTATTCTTGGGTTGCAGCGGTGCCTGGAATAACCTTCATGTCTTAAGGCACGGTACAAACAGGAGCATTCTTCTTCATCGATTAAGGAAAAGTATTCTCCACAGATATGTTGGCATTGGGAATGGTACAAGTTTTTTCAGCTCTACAAATAAGATTTTCCACATAACTTCATAACTCAAACATCACTTCACACACTGTGGAAGACACGATTCTAAAATAAGTTTGGAATTATAAAAATGATGAAAGCCCATCCTTTGCCATCCCCCAATTACTATCAGGAGGATAAGTTTCATGGTGAGAGGTTAGCATGGTTTTTTAGTAGGTTATTATTATTATTATTATTATTATTATTATTATTATTATTAGTGTTGGCACCTCCATTCCCTTTGTGACCACAACTTCCTAACCTTCTTGCTCTCCACTGTGCATTTGTTTCAAGTTCACTCACTCACTGACTACCATCTTATGATGCTTTTGTTTTCTTCAAACTTATCAGTGCTCTCCTGATTTTACATCTTTCCTTGCCTAACTATCATTGCTGTACTGTTTTATTAATCAATCTCTTCTGGGCTTTCTCAAGTTCCTTCATCCTCTGTTCTTTTTTATCTACAACCTTGAGTTAATATAAACTTCCAGTTTCCCCATGCTTATAGCTGGCAATTACGACAGCCTAAAGTATAATTATATGTGATATTCAATTTCAAATGGACTCAATATCTCCATTTTTATTTCATTTGTTTTAATTCCATTTCCTGTTTTGCAAATTTGCTACATAAAACCCACTTGTTTTTAAATATCCTATTGTCCCTTCAGAGCAATCATTTTCAACAACTGACATTATCTCCCACAGCACATAGAGCAGTGAAATTGGGCAGGAGAACCCTCAGTTCAATGACTTGAAACCCTATGATTATCTATTAAATGCCTATTTTTACTTCTTTCTTTCTCGGTTCATATATCTTGTATTGCCTCTACTCTCCCTGACCTCAAATTAAATTCTACTTCTTCTTAATTAATTTTTCTTTTCTGATCTTGGCTTATTAATTGCTTTCTGTATCTTAAGCATATTTTCCACTAGAATCATCTTTCATTCAGCAAATTTATCTATTAATTTATTTGTTATTATTTTTAGCTACTAAAGATTGACACCAATTCCTGAAATCTCCACAGAAAAAAAAATTTTTTGTAATGGGGATTAAATCCAGGATCACTTTACCTCTAAGCTACAACCTATTACCTTCTGTTTTTGATTTGGAGACAGGGTCTGCTACATTACTGAAAGTGACCTTAAACTTATGTTTCTCCTGCCTCAACTTCCTAAGTCATGGGATCATAGGCCTATTCCCCTATATCCAACTCCATACAAACTTTTATGGTATTGAAGAACCTCATGATTCCAAAAAAGCCCAAAATTGAAATTGAAAGGGTGATAGTAACAACAACTGTCCCCCACAAAATCCGAGATATATCTGTCTAAATAATGAATCACCTAAATTAATATTTATGTTACAAATGACTGGACTATGAAGATGTGCCTGTGAGTGCGGGGGTTACTGGCTATTTGAGGGAGTTGACAGAACAATGTAGGTTAATTAAATTTTAAAATTAATAAAAAATAATACTGAAATCTAACCATAATTTTAGATAGTTGATTACATTGAATAATATATATAAGGTAACTCCCATATGAATCAGTGTCTAGAAATTCTTTATATATTAAGAAAATATTTAATTTATAAAAAATAGAAACTATATACTATATTAATTTATCAAGAGTTTAAATGTTTTGTTTAACAAAATGTGAGAAAATATCTAGATATTCTATTTGTATTATGGAACATAAAACAATGATTAAATATGAGGAACTAACAATAAATTTTGCTTCTTTTCACGTTCTGTATGAGTAGAAATAAAGTTGTATATAATATAATTCTTCAGTTCATTTTAATTTCATTTCTACTTTTTTTTGAGTCTAAGTTTTATCTTTAAATTGTTTTGCAACTGTATAGAAAGTATTACTTTACCACTTATACAAAATTGTATTTAGTATTATTTGTGTAGAACTCTGGTTTTTCAAGGATAACCAACAACCCTTTGCATTATATTAAAAAACAATAATTATCTCACAAGAGGTATACCTTCACAAGATTATTAGATATGTACAAACAAAGGAACAGAATAAAATGTAGTTTATGTCTCCAATTGATGAATATGGTGTTAAATGCAAGACTATCTTTGGATATCACACATTTAACACAAATTTTTTTATATTCATATACATACTAATCTTGTAGTTAGTACTAAGATATATTCATAACATTATTACTTTTTCAGGTTGATGTTAATTAAAAGATTAACTTGAAGAATATAAAAAGAGTGATGTGTGTGTGTGCATGTGTGCATGTAAAACATTAATGTATTTTAAATTTCTTTTGAAGGAGGGAATCGTTTTAAGGAAACAGGTCTAAAGTAGAAAGCAAAAGGATATTGGATTTCAACACAATATTCTTGAAAAATAATAAATAAATATTAAATGTAGACTGAAGATATAGAAATAAAGCAATTGAAATACATAGTTTAAATGATATGGCTAAGATTGTTTCTTATATTTCAAATAATATTAGAGGATGTAAATTTAATGATAATTTATAACACAGCTAATCTGTTAATAGATTTTGAATTATGAATTATTGATAATAATATTATTGACAGTTGAGTATATATAAATGAGGATAGAGCACATTTATTACATTTATTGAATATATTAATCTATTTGCATTTAGCTTTGCTTTTTCTGTAACTTTAGAAGAATGTAAAATTTGCATATAACACCCACACTTGCACTGTAATAGTGAAAATATGTAATTATGGAGCATAGGATCCCAAATTTTGTTCCACAGAAAATGTGTTAATAGGTATTATGGATTGCATTTTGTCCTCACTTAAATAAGTGTGTTCAAGTTCTAACACATAGGACCTCAGAATAGGAGTTTGTTTGGAAATAAGGTTCTCATAGAGGTGATCAGGGAAAAGGGAGGATATTTGGGTGACCATTAACCAAGATGACTGATGCTGTTCAAAACAGGACAAATTTGGGTACATATGAAAACAGAGGTGGAAATTAGAATTATGCTGCTATAAACCAGGACTATCTGGACTACAAAGTTGGAAGAAGTAAAGAAGGGTCCTATCCCTACAGGTTTCAGGTGGAGCGTAGCACTGCCAAAATTTTGATTTCTGATTTCTAGCCTTCAGAACTGTGAAAAAATGCATTTTTGCTGTTTTAAGCCACAACATTTTGGACACCTGGCTATTGAAACACTAGGAAAATATTTACAAAACTGAATGGGAGAAGGAAGAAGTGGGTAGAAACTGAACTTGTACTGAACTTGTCTGCTTCCTGTTCATTTGGTATGAATGTATTATTGAGCCACTTAAAAAAATAAAGAAAATTTTTTCTTTGAAAAAAAAAACATGTTAAGATAAGAAAAGTTTCATTGTCAAAATAGAGAAAGAGAATATGCTTTTAACTTAAATAAATCAAACTGAAGGATATCTCAGTGCCTTTATTTTGATGTTTATTTGCATGCTTCTCTAAGGACACTACAAAGTATTTTCTAAAAAGTTTGTTAGTGTAAGTAACATTTTCCACATTGATTATGTCACATAACTATTGCCGTATGGAAACTATTTTGGGAAATGCAGACATAGCGTGTCACCATAATACTAAGTCACCATAATACTAAGAAAACTGAAAAGAAAGAAATTGTTCCCTCCAAATTAAGATTCAATGCACTTTTTTTTTTTTTTTTAGAAAGTGTTGTTTATTTTCCACAACATTATTTCCGTTTGGGGTAAGTGTCTGCAGAAGAACAGCTCAAGAGCACTTGGTAGTTGCTCTTACCCACTCAGTGTTCTGAGCAGAGGCAGCTTAGACCAGTCTTTGGCAGCCAGCTATTGCTCCAGTCTTCAGTTGGGACTGCTGGAGAGGCACAGTGGGCACCCACATGCCTTTGGACAGTCTGCAAACTCAGAAGCAGTGAACCCGGGAGCTAGAGCAGTCTATTCATCCTGAAATTCCTCCTTGGTCATGCATTTTCAGCAACAGCTTATTCTTCCTTCTCAATTTCTCTGTAGAAGTATAGCTCAGGCATGACCTCCCATAGGTCTTCACAAGAGATAGAGCCATGCATGAGAACTTCCCAGGCCAGGACCCATCATGTCACACTAACGAGTGATCTCTCTTGCTATTGAAAGGAATGGCAATGTCCACATAGTGCCCAGAAGAATCTGGATTGCAAACAGCAACAACAGACAGGTTGAGAGAAGACACTTCCACTCCCATGAGAGCCCAGGGCACCCTGCAAGGATGACCAATCACCAGATGATGTGGCTCTGGAAGACCGCCTGGATCTGGGTAGTGAAGATTTCAGGAATGAAGCAGCCAAAAATAGGAGTAGCCAGAGTGGGAGGAGCAAATTTACAAAACCAGACACTCAGAACGGCAAGAACAGCTGCAAGAATGCAATAGGACACTAGTTTCCAGAATCCACCTGCCAGGTAAACATAAAACAACACCAAATGCAGCAATTCAAATATTTGGTTGGGCAAGTTTGATACATGAATCCCTCCTTGTATGTTAGATAAAACAAGCAAAATAGCCAAAGCCTTATATTTTAAGCACGAAAAATAAGAAAAAAATAAACCTTACTGCCACAAAACAATGATGTAATTAGGTATCCACTAAAATCAAATGAACAATACTTGTTATTCAATTTTAAATAGTCACCCTGTTTTTTTATATTCATTATTTGTCCTAATAGAAATGTTATTATCAAATCTATATTTTTTCTAACCAGGTATATGGCTAATATTACCATCTGACTGTTAGCCCACGGAACATATATAGAAATGTTGAAAACCATTGCAAGATTAAGCCCATGAAAATTAATTTACTAACAGTTGAGGTACATCAATTTTAGTGTGAGGTGCTACTTGATAACCTTTGTCTTTTTTATGATAATCTGAGACCTATTTAAATTTTTGACTTTTGTTTCTAAGACCACTGGGACAGACCCTGTCCTCACAGCCATCAGAATGAACAAACCCTGCCAACACCTTAACTATGGCCTTCTACCTTCCAGAACTGTGAGACAATGAGTTTCTGTTGTTTAAGTCAACCAGATTCAATAAAAAAATAAAACATAAATATTGCATAGTATAGGTTGGAGCTTTGGTTCAGTGGTAAAGTGCTTGCCTGGTATGCACAGGGACCGGGGTTTGAACCTCAGCACCACATATACAACTAAGTGTTGGAATAATAAAAAAAATATCAAAAAATAAATACAATTTATTCTCTTTTTCTCTTTCTCATTCACTCACTCTGTCTTTAAAAAAATTTTACGTAGCGTAATTAAGAAATGGATTAGTATATTTTAACAACCTGACTTTTATAAAGGGAAGACATGAAGTTGATCCATCATATTCATTTATAATACCATTGCAGTTTCTGTTTTCTTAATTCAATCTTTATTTTGAAAACAAATAATAATGAAAATAAATAGATAAAATTCCAATATTAAAGATACTATTTATATTTGGTAGACTATTCCACTTGTGAAATAAAATTGATATGTAATAAATTAAAACATTACACATTCCAAAGTTTTCATTATTTTACTGTTTTGCATTCTACACACACACACACACACACATATACACACACTCATTCACTGCAATTTTAACATAAAATGATGGAATTGAAGTAGCTCATAACATGTTTCTTAATCTTTATCACTGGAAAATTACTCTTATTTGAATCCATTGCATTTGTAGAGATGTATTGAGAAGGAGGGAGGAGAAGGGATAAGGGTGGATAATTGGGGGGAGCTCTTGGGGAGTAAATCTAATATTCAGGATTTATATATATTTTTTCATTAGAAGCATGTTTGATTGTTCAACAAAGAAATTTCTTAATAAAACAAAAACAAAAACAAAACAAAACAAAAAAGCAGTATCACTGAGGGATGGAAATATAAATCACTCTGAAAAGGAGCTCAAACCATTTTAAACTGTCACAAACTTGTACCAAAAATAAAAGTTTCTAGCAGAGTTTCTGTGAGCCAAAAACTGAAAAAATTGCTAATCTAATGATCCAATACAAATTCATAAAATTCTGCAGGATCTGTAGCAATTAAAAATCAGCATGACAAAGTATCTCTTTTTATTTTTATTTAGAAGGACTATTGCTGGCTAATGGTGAAATACAAACAGCCTTTTAGTAAGTCATGTTTCATTTCTAACTCCTCAATGGACCATAGTGGCTCTCTGTGCCTGGAGCAGTCTACTCTTGTAAAGTAGGGTTGAGGTGTTATGAAAGTCAAATGAAAAGATTACCATGAAGTAGAGGCCACGATCAGTTCTGTCAGATTCTGCTGATGGTAAATTACAACTAAATCTGAGAAGACCAGAATTACTTGTGGTGATTGACAACATGTAAGTCACTGGTGGTGGTGACCAGGGAAGGTTTTGTTGATAGGGTATGAGAAAGTTTGACCAAAAATGATTTAAAAGAGTAGGGAAAAAAAAGGTAGATTTGAGAGTTTAGAAAACTTCTTAGCAAAACATGTTCTAAAGGGAAGAAGATAAATCAAGTTACAGTAGGAGAATATGTAGAGTGGAGAAATACTTTTAAAGGTGTGAGAGAGTATGTTTTCATGTTCATGGGGAATCTAGCAATGGGATGTAGAGAGGGGGTCTTCCACAGCAGAAGGAAGAGTGCACAATTTTAGATTAAGAGATGGGTCTATCAGACAACTGGGTTGAATTGAGTTACGAAAATTGGATTTAACAAAAAAAAATCTTTTTTAAAGAGAGAGGGACAGTGAGAGAGAGAGAATGAAAGGACAGAATCAACTTTATTTAATTTCTCATGTGGCTTTTGTTGCTCAGACACTTTTTCTGTGCACATGGTGCTGGAATTTAACAAAAAGTTATCTTTGACAATGGATGTAATTGAATAAACTATGTAAAAAATAGTGAATTCTACAAAGTGGAATGTAAGACACAAGGTGAGTAAGAGAGTGAGAGTGAGACTATTATGACCAAATAGTTTGCAAAATTTAAACTCCCTTAAAATGCTTTTATATAGTTGAAGATTTAAATAGCAATGAAGGTAAATCTCTAAAATTTTAAGAATGTATTATTCAGATGGAAATACAAATGTGTAATTTTTTTCCTTCAACAAATGTGTTGTGTTGGAAAATTTTGACATAAAAATTGTGAAGTGGGGTCCACTTTAAGGAAAAAAACTACAAAAATTGTTCTCCTCTTTAAAAACTACTCAATAAGAAAAGACCATTAATACATTTATTAAAAAATTAATAAAAATCTATTGCCTTTCATGAAGTATGTTATGCACTGGAGACTAACAGACAATTAAAACTTTTCTATTTCCCATGAAATAAACAATTGGCTATGCGCTTAAAGTAGAAGATACTAAGATAACAGACTATATCAGGTAATGTATGAGTACAAAGAAGAGATGATCAGATGATCAAATTTATCAGATTATAGGGTTTAAAAAAGAGATCCTTGGCTAGAGCAGTGAGTGGCTCAGCAGTATCCCATTTGCCTGTCATGTATGAGGACCTGAGTTTGAACTCCAGCACTGAGTACACAACTAAATGTCTGGAAAACAAAGTCCAGATGAAAAAATAAATAAAATTGATTCTCTCTGTCCCTCTTTAAGAAAAATAAATAAATCAATAAATAGATAAACAGGAGGTCCTGGAGAAATCAAGTGTAGTCTAGTGGAGCAGGCAAAGAAAAATGTGAATCTTCCAAGCATAGGAAGAGCATGGGTAAAGCCATGAAGTGTGAAGGCACAGGATAGAGGGCAGAACACTCAATGCTGAACAATATGACAGGAACCCAGCCAGAGTGATAAAGCTCAGTCGCTATGATGCACAATCAGAGAAACCAGTTTGTATGTTGAGGTTATAGATTATAACTTTCTTAACTCCTATAACATGGGTGAATGCACACAAGAAAAATCCAACAGAAATTTAATCATCTCCATTAAATAGGAAAATAAAAACTCAACAGATGTCATAACGTGAATATTATATTTTAGTGAAACTGCAACAAACAAATAGATTTACACCCTTCCTAAAACATGAGACCGCATACTGAGTTCTTAGAAATTGTAAGGCTTATGAATTTGTTGCTAGGAGCTGCAAAATAACCTTCAGATTCTCTGATTCCACTGATGAAAGGTCAGGGTCTGTCAGCATGTTCTCCATCCAACTGAGAAAGGCAGAATTGAAATATCCCTAATATGCTGCAAATAAAGGCAATGTCCTGATTTTACCTGCTGGCAGCCAAAGTCCTCTGGTAGATTGGTGTTTGTCTTCTCTTGGGAAATCACCAGAATGCAACTGCCCTCATCAATGTTCCTTTCCTGCTCCTCTTTCCCACTGCCATGGCTTAGTGACAGGCCTACTGAAAGATGGTAATGTAACAGGACTGTTACAGAATTAAAGCCCAGGCTGTTTCAGCCAAGCAATATATTCAGATAGATGTCCTGTCTGCTGCAGTAAAATAACTTGGAAACAAAACACTGATGTTGTAGGAAACAATCTCAAAGTTGGTAGCCCAATAAACCTCAGTGATGAATTTTGCTAATGTAATATTTTGCTAAAAAGATGGAAATGTTGTTAGTATTTTTATAATCCAATACATAAACAAATACGTTATCTTACACCAGTGATAATACAATTATTATCTTACTAATAATTCAATATATACTTTTGGTATTTTAAAAAGGATACTAATTTCAAAGTTTGATAATCAATTATTTTGTAAAGTCACACTGAAGTAAAAAAACAGCACAAAAACAACTCTGACTTTTAAGACTATGTTCTTAAAAAAGACAGTAAATGAAAATCTGAAATGCTGAAAATGTCTTGAAGATTAATTAGAGTCCTGTGAAATCATTTTGTAAATTCGGCACTTGCATAAGAATGGTAAATTTCTGCATTTCTTATTGGCCTTTTGTCAGTATTTTGGAGAAATACACTGAGGATTTTATCAAAAAGTTAGAAATGAGTTTGAAATACATACACCCTCTAAAAGTTAAACTATAAAAATTGTATATCAATAATCAAAATCATCTCAAGGAAACCATCTCCAAGGACTTTAAGAATTTATTATGTCTTTGTTGAATTGATACAAGTGATGGGAAATACTGGAATTGTGCTAGTCATCTTTTTGACTGTGACCAAAATGCCTTACAAGAACAACTTAGAAGGAAAAAAAAAGCTTATTTTGGGCTCATGGTTTCAGAATTTCAATCTATGGTCATTGTATTACCTTACTCTGGGTCCACAGTGAAGTAGATTACCAGAGCAGAAGGGCATACCAAAGAAAGCTGCTCAGCTCACGGCAGCAGGAAGCAGAGAGAAAGAGAATAGGGCCAGTGTCAGAGCAGACAACTGAACTACTTATTCTAGGCATGCTCCACCTACATAGAGTTGCTCCCCAAGAGTCCATTCAAATTACTAGTTCATCAAATGAATTAATCCAGCAATGAGGTTACAGGTCTCATAATGCAATAACTTCTTAAAAGTCCAACCTCAGAACCTTACTACCCCTATGGATGATGTTTTCACACAAGTTACCTGGGGACATTCCAGATTCAAGCCATAACAGGGATTATGAGGAGAGGTTGGATAAGTTAATCAATCTTGAACTTATGAGAAATAGAGCAGTCCAAGGGTAAATCACAGGCTAAAATAAATGATCAAGCTAAATAATCCTAATTATAAATCTTCTTAAGACAAAATTTTAGACTTTTCTAGAAATAACTGTGTTGTGTATGAGCTCAGTGCTTAAATTTTAATATAAATTGTTGGCTTTCACTGTTCATTTAAAATAAATAAATATGATTACATGGAGAAATAGTCAAATAAATTATATTAGTAATGGAAATTTTGTGAAAAAATTATAAGTGAAAGAAAAGTATATTTTATACAGTGTGGAATATTTCAATTTGTCACCAAACAATTCCCCACATAATACAAAATCTTTCCAATACTATCAATAATCAAATGATTCAAGACAATAATTTTTATATTTTATATTTAGATGAATTGTAAAAGATAATGGATACTGTCTAATTAATAATTTGATTACATTTTTTCTTCAGAGGACTTCCAAATATTCAAAGCATTGCCCATTTCTAGCCTATGAAATTGAATTTGTAGTTTACATCATGAGAAGAAATTATGAAAAAATATAAAATAGTGAAGCATGGATAATTTCATCACAAACTTAAATTGAGGTAGGGGAAAGAGTGCTAGTTAGAATGGGGAACCAGTTTACCAAAGACTTTCTTTCCTTTTCTCTCTTTCTCTGATTTTTTTCCCCCAAGATTGAACCCAGGGCTACTTAACCACTGAGCCACATCCCCAGAGCCTCCTTCATTTTTTTGTTGGTTGTTGTTTAACACAGGTTCTCACTAAGTTGCTTAGGGCCTCACTAAGTTCCTGAGGCTGGCTTTAAACTTGTAATCTTCCTGCCTCAGCCTCCTGAGCCACTGGGATTACCCTTCCTCTAGTTTGCTACATTTCCCTCTTCTTCCTTCAGGATTTATTTTTTCTTTTCTTTCTTCTCCAGCAAATCCATCACCTCCTCTATTTTTTCTCTGTTCACACTTGGACACCAAACCTCCTCTCTAACTTCCTCTTACTCTTCCTTCTCTCCCAGGCTTCTAATAAATTTAAAACATTTGACACCCCATTGTTAATGCTGTGTAACTATTATTGCTATGAGTGTCAAACTCATTAACTATTGTATGCTTTCAACATGACCTAGGTAATAGTTCAATACTATTGTCACTGAAAGTAATGACTAATACTAACATTTGTTTCATAGGTGGAATTTAATATTATGATATATTTGCTACTAAATAACAAATTTAGTATCATTTTTGTATGCATTCGTTGTTCATACTGATGTTCTTCTACAAGCCCAAGAGCAGCTGAAAAATCTTAAAAGGCATTAACAGATCACATTAAGAATCTGACTTCTGAACTCAACTTACCCGATATCACCTCAACTCAAGTAAGGGATGGGATACAACCACCAATCCAACAGCAAATACCCAAACAGAAATAACCAGATAGAGATCTCAGGATAAGAATTTAATATAAGGAGTGTGAAAAAACCTGAGCAGACATCCACCCCACACTTGTGTGTGCCCAAAACTCTGGTCCCCCCACAACAAGTGCACCAGACACCTCCAAGGATCTCACACCCAGACACCACCCAGCTGTCACACACACCTGCCAGGTCCAGATATATTTGGCCCATCCCACGACCTAGGATTACAGATCCCAGCACAACACAGGTTGGTGCATTCTGGCCTACCCCATACCTCTGAGACCCTAGCATCCAGCAGCACAATCCTCACAGAGAGCTTCAATAACAAAGCAGACTGCCCAGCAACCCCACCAGGTGCTAAATTCGAGAACTGGAACCTAGATCCAAAGGGTGCAACAAAACAATGCTCCAGGCAGAAAGAGCTTTCCGGAAGAAGGTGGTCATCAGAGCTGTGGTGTCTGTCCAAACCCTTGGCACGTAAGGAAGAAGTACCCAGAGACTTGTCTTGCTTCCACACTGGGAAACCCAATTTAAAGATCCAGAAGGAGATCTTCAAAGATGAAGAATCAAACTAGAAGAGGTTCACCTCAAATCCACAACTATCCTAGGAAGGAGCCCATAGCCAGGGAGCTGTATGAAAATCTCAAACAAAATTTCAATGATCTGATAACTAAAAGGAGCAGTGAACTAAAAGAAGAGTTAATGAAGAGACTAAATGAGAAAACTCAAGATTTGAGAAACTCTATTATCAAAGAAATGCACATACTCAAAAAGGAAGTAACAGAGATAAAATCTGAAGTCAATGACATGACAGGAACCATAGAAGAATTTAATAATACATTAACTTCTGCAGAAAATAGAACCTTGGCTATTGAAAAAGAATTTCTGCAATGAGAATAAGCTGAACAAGCTTGAGTGCATGGATGACAAAAAAGTAAAACGACTAAAAGAACACAAACAAAATTTTAAAGATGTCTGGGATGAAATTACAAGAACCAATCTAAGAATAATTGGAATGCAGGAATAAATCAAAACACAAACAAATGGTATAAGGAACATTCTCAAAGAAATAGTTAAAGAAAAATTTTCCCATATAAAAATAGAGTCAGATATACTCATCCAGGAAGCTTACGGAACACCAAATAAGCCTAATCAAATGAGGAACTCACTAAGACACATCATATTCAAAATGTACAATAGGGATATCAAGGAAAGAATAGTAAAAGTTGCAAGGGAGAAATGCCAATTCATATTCAGAGCAAACCAATAAGAATTACCTCTGACTTCTAAGCCCAGACTCTGGAAGGAAGAAGATCATGGAAGCAAATCTTTCAACGCCTGAATGACCACAACATGCAGCCAAGAATGCTGTATGCAGTAAAACTAGCTCCAAATTTGAGGGGGAAATAAGAACTTTTCATGATAAGATCAAGCTGACAGCATTCATGATCAGAAACCAGCTTTACAAAGAATCCTCAAAGATAAACTCCACATAGATGAATAAGAACCACTACTCAAAACTCACAAACAGAGGGAATTCAGTAAAGGTACAATCTAACAATACCCAACCAAGACAGAAAAGAACTTACTAATAATGGAAAATGACTATGAACCTCAACCACACTTTTATTCTAACACTGAATGTGAATGGTCTCAATATACCACTGAAGAGGCACAGATTAGCAGATTGGATGAAAAAACAAAATCCAACAATATGCTGCTTACAAGAGACCCACCTAACAGCCAGTGATATCCACCCATTAATGGTGAAAGGATGGAAAAATATCTACCATCCATATGGCCGAAGGAGGCAAGCTGGTGCTGCAACACTTATATCTGACACAGTAGATTTCAAACATAAATTAATCAGAAGAGATAAAGTAGGCCACTACATAATAGTAAAGGGAATACTACAACAGGAAGATATAACCATAGTAATATATACTGTCCAAATAACAATGCTTCCAACTATATGAATATATTATGTCACAACATAAAACCACTTTGGTAAATCAGCACAATAATACTGGGAATCTTTAACAATCCTCTGACACCAATATCAGATCATCAAACCAAAAATACAATAAAGAAATCTCCAGTCTAAACAACTCCATAAATCAAATGAACTTAACAAACATCTAGAGAATATTCCACCCCAAATCAGCAGAATAAACTTTCTTCTCAGCAGCACATAGATCCTTCTAAAAAATAGACCATGTTCTAATACACAAGGGAAATGCCAGCAAATATTTTAAAAAGTAGATATTATTCCAGGTATCCTATGAGACAATAATGACATGACTTTAGCAATTAACAGTAAAACAGAATAACAGAAAACACATATACATGGAGATTGAATAATACCATACTAAATGAAGAATGAAATCAAGAAGACATGAGAGCAGACATCAAATAATTTTTGGGAGAGAATGAGAATGAAGACACAACACATTGAAACCTCTGGGAAAGCATGAAAGAATTCCTAAGTAGAAAATTTATAGCACTGAGTGTCCACATTAAAAATGAAGAGAAATCCCGAATAAATAAGCTTATGCTCCACCTCAAATACCTACAAAAGGAAGAATAATCTAATCCATAAGTAAGCAGAAGACAGGAAAAATTAAGATCAGAGCTGAAACCAATTAAATTGAGAATAAAAAAAACAATAAAAAGAATTGATGAAACAAAGAGCTGGTACTTTGAGAAAATAAATAAAATCAATAGACTCCTAGTCAATCTCACTAAAAGAAGGAGGGAAATGAAGCAAATTAATAAAATCACCAAAGAAAAGGAATTGATCACCAATGATCCCATGGAAATCCAACAAATTATAAGAACATATTTTGAAAAACTATACTCCTCTAAAATAGATAATATGGAATACATGGACAAATTTCTAGACACATACAACATCCCTAAATTGATACAGGAGGATATTGAAATCTTAAACAGCCCAATCACAGGCACTGAAATCCGTATAGCAACTAAAAGACTACCAAAGAATAGAAGCCCAGGACCTGATGGTTTCCCTGCTAAGTTTTACCACACCTATGAGGAGGAGCTAACACCTCCCCTTATTAAGCTATTCCAAGAAATTGAAAAGAAGGGAACTCTCCCAAACACTTTTTATGAGGTAACCATAACTCTGATACCAAAACCTAACAAAGACACATCAAAAAAAAAAAGAAAACTACAGACCAATATTCATGATGAACATTGACACAAAGTTCCTTAATATGGTTTTAGTAAACCATATTCAAAAACACATCAAAAAGGTAATTAATCATGATCAAGTGGGCTTCTTCCAGGTATACAAGGCAGATTCAACATACATAAATCAATTAATGTAATTCATCACTTAAACAGAATTAAGGACAAAAACCATATGATCATCTCAATTGATTTAGAAAAGGTCTTTGATAAAATTCAGCACTTATTTATGCTAAAACTCTAAAGAAGATAGGGATCAAAGGAACTTATCTAAACTATGTAAAGGCCACATATGCCAAACTCTCGTACAATACTAAATGGAGAAAAGCTGAAAGCATTTCCACTTAACTCAGGAATAAGACAGGCTGTGTGCTCTCACCACTTTTATTCAGTATAGTTCTTAAGACTCTAGCCAGAGCAATCAGGCAAGAGAAAGAAATCAAAGGGATAAGAGAAGGAAGAAAGAAAGTCAAACTATCACTTTTTGCTGAGGATATGATCCTATATATACATATGGAAGATCCCAAAAACTCCACCAGACAATTGCTTGAATTTATAAGCATATTTAGCAAAGTGGCAGGCTACAAGATCAATATGCATAAATCAATAGATTTCCTATACAGTAACAATAATAGGGAAGAAGGAAAAATTAGGAAATAGGTTCCATTCACAATATCCTCAAAAAGAATAAAATGATTGGGAATTAATCTAACAAGGGAAGTTAAAGAACTCTGTAATGATAATTATCAGACACTGAAGAATGAAATCCAAGATAACCTGAAAAGATGGAAAGATGTTCCATGCTCTTGGTTAGGCAGAATTAATATAATTAAAATGGTCATTTTACTGAATGCACATTATAGATTCAATTTAATTCCCATCAAGACACCAATGTCGGGCTGGAGCTGTGGCTTGGCAGTTAGGGGCTATTGCTTGGCATTCACAAGTACAAGATTTCAAACCCCAGCACCATGAACACAATGGAGTCTTGGAGCAACAAAAACCATATGAAAAACTAAATAAAAAATTGTTTCTCTCTTTCTCTTTCTCTCTCACACACTGTCCCTCTCTCTTAAAAAAAAAAAAGACACCAATGTCATTCTTTATAGATATAGAAAAATCAATTCTCAAATTCATTTGGAACAAGAAACCCAGAGTAGCCAAAACATTATTAAGCAAGAAAGATGAAGCAGGTGGTTTCACAATACCAGATCTAAAACTATACTATAGAGCTGTAGTAACAAAACAGCATGGTAGTTGTATCAAAAAAGGAGTGAAGAACAATGGAATAGAATAAAACACTCTGGAACAAACCCACACATCTTTAAGCATCTGATTGTTGACAAAGGGAGTGAAAATATAACATGGAAGATTGATAGTCTATTCAACAGATGGTGCTGGACAAACTGGACAGCCCCTTGAAGAAAGTTGAAATTAGATTCTTATCTCTCACCTTGCACAAAAAAACAAATCAAAGGAGATAGGAATTAAACCAGCTTCCATTCAACTGCTAGAAGAAAAATTAGGACCAACATTCCAGCATTTGGGATTCAACAAAGACTTTCTCAACCAAACTCCTAAAGTGAAAGAATTAAAGTACCATATCAACGAGTGGGATTCCACTAAGTTAAAAAGCTTTTGCACAGCTAAGAAAATGATCAAAATTATCAAGATACTTCGTACAGAATGGAGAAAATTATGGCTTGTGATTCTTCTGAAAGGGGACAAATATCCAGAATGTACAAAGTGCTCGAAAAACTTAATATCAAAAACACAAACAACCCAATCAATAAATGAGCCAAAGAACTAAATAGAAACTTCTCAACAGAGGAAACTGAGCAAGTCAATGAACATGAGAAAGAGTTCTTAATCACTAACAATCAGAGAAATGCAAATCCAAACTACATTAAGATTTCACCTCACTCCAGTCAGATTGGCAAAATGAAGAATATATACAATATCTGATGCTGGAGGGGTTGTGGGGAGGTAGGAACTTTTGGTGGAACTGAAGACTGGTACAGTCCCTTCAGAAATCAGTGTGAAGAATTCTCAAAAAAATTAGGAATGGACCTACCGTATGATCCAACTATCCTTCTTCTCGGTAACTTTCCAGAGGAGTCAGAATCAGCAAATTACAGTGACCCAGAAAAATTTGTGTTCATAGTAGCTCAATTTATAATAGTTAAATTATGGTACCAACTCAGATGCCCCTCAAAGGATGAATGAATCCAAAAACTGTGATATGTGTGTGTGTATACACACATACATACATACACACATACATACATACAATGGAGTTCTACTCAGCAATTAGAAACAATGAAATAGCAGCCTTTTAAGGTAAGTGGATGGTGATGGAAAAAATCATGCTGAGCAAATTAACCAAGCCCAGAGGGTCAACGGTCAAATGTTTTCACTCATTTGTGGAAGCTGGAGCTAAACTGAGGCCTGTGTGAAATGCAGTCAATCTCATGTATTAAACTCAACAAAGGCATAGCAAAACATAATATAGGGCAATCATGTATATGTATCGGGTAGGAGTGGTGAGGGTGTAGGTGAAGAAGGGGAGAGGGAGAGAGAATAGGGAGGGATCGGGGGTAATTCTGATTTAAGAATATATGCATATCATATCACTTTATATACATTTTCAATTATACAATAACGGAATTTCTTAGTAAAGAATTGTATGAATGAGAAATAGAGAAGGAGAGTGAAGAAAACCCTCTAAGGAAACAGGAAGAAAATCTGGATGCAGTCATCATTTAGTTGAGGTACAGAAATAGTTCCAGGACCTGAGCAAAATCAAAATGAGTGGATACTCAGATCTCTTATGAGGAATGGCATAGTGTTTCCATATAACCTACATACATTTGTACAATTTTAGATGACTTATCACACCTAAAACAATGTTAATCCTTTGCAAATAAATAGCTATGATAGCATATTACTCAGGATATAATATAAGAAAAACCTGTCTACAGTTCCATACAGACACCCCCATCGACCCCCATCATAGTTCTCACTGCACGGGGCACAAAGGAAACCCACAGCGAGCAAGGCTCAAAGAGCACTCAAGAGACTGAGGGTCTGTGAACTCACAGAGGTCAAAGAGGATGCACGTTCCCATCATTCCATTTAAGCAGATGAAGCAGTGTTCCTTTAGTGGGAAATTCAAGGTTTGCTTTTGGAATCTTATGGAATAATTTTTGTAATATTTTTGGCTAGTGTTTCATTAAATCTGTAGATGCAGCACCTGGAGAGGCAGAAAGCCAATTGTACTGATGTACAATGGAAGACAAAAGATAGTTTAACAACAGATTGGACACATAGAAGAGAGTCATTTTCATGGGAGAATGTATTAACAGACAAGAAGAAATCATGAGCATGAAGTTCAAAGAGACAAAACAATATGAAACAAAAACAAAGGAAAATACAGAAGTGAGAGAAAGAGACATACAGATACTATGATGAAGTTTATATATAAGTAGAATCCTAGGCAGCAAAATATATCTATGATTACATTATATATTAACAGTCAAAATGTAAATAGATCCACTTGACTTCTTATAAAGTCATCTACCATACTCTTAAAATAATATCTAAAAATAGGCAAAAAAGCACCCTTGAATATTCGTGATACAACTACTCTAGTTATACTAATTAGGAAAGCATTTGCTTACTTTTGGTTTTGCTTTGTTTTGTTTTTTTTTTTTTCTTTTAATTCCTCAGAATCCTGGAGCTAATGCCTCAGCAGATTCTGATACCCATTTGCTTCCTCAGAGGCCACAGTGGACTCCATAAAAGTAGAATTTACAGCAAAAAAAAAAAATGTGAAAAACAAAAAAGAACATGCCCTAGTAATGCAAGATTCAAATATTCAGGAAAATTTAACATTTATACATTTGCCTGTAACTAATAACATAGTCTCAAAATAGAACAAAAATAGATCCGTGTGAAAGGAGAATAGACAAATTAACATTCAAAGCATGGGATTTAACAGAACTCACTAATAATTGTATAAAGTAATTACACAAAAATCACTGAGGAGATAGAAGTTTAGAGAAGAATAATTAACAGAAGGTCTAATTGAGAAATATGGGACATTGCTTCCCAGAAGTCAGATTGCATATTTTTTATCACTACATTTGGAACATCTTCAAAAACTAAGAGCATTCTGGGTCATTAACTAAATCTTTAAAAATTTCAAAGAATGAAATGTATATAAAGTATGTACTTTGACTACAGTGAAAAAGAGTTAGAAATGATTATGTAAAAGATAATTTATAAAATCTTATACTATTTGCTCTTAAGAAATTTAGAAAGAAATCATACTGAGTATAAAGAAATACTTTGAACTGAATAACAACGTAAATAACATATTTGATTTGCATTTTATAGGGAAATACAGAACATTAAATATGAATGTTAGAAAAGAATCAGTCTTTCAAAATAATAAATATTCATTTTTATCAATTGGAAAAATAACAGGAGAAGCAAGCAATTAGAAAATTGCAATTTTCTAATGAGGAATTCAGGGATCTTAGTATTCTTGACCTGGGCAGTGCTACCTGATTTCACCTAGTGTTTACAAAGTTTCAAAAATTATTAATGTCTGGGACTCTGTCATAAGAAATCAGAATTCCTTGGAATTCTCAAAATTCAATCGCCTTTGAGGTGATTTTGATAGATAATCTATCTACTGCAGAAAGTATCTTACTATTTTCTAAATGGTATCCCTTGATATTGTGCATGAATTCTTAGAAGCAGTTGGCATTGGCCCAAAGGATTGTTGTCAGCCTTCTTGTCTGCTGTGTGATATCAGTATGTCCAAGATGGTTAAGAAGTACAAAGGTGAGTGATGCTTCGCACTGTAGCGATTTAAAACATCTGCTAAGCAAATGGGCTTTGTTTTACCTTTCATAAAAATATTTGGATCAACTTATATGTATTATATTTTTCGTTGGAAGCATATGTGATTGTTCAACAAATAAATTTCTTACCAAAATATTTGTATCATTCTCCAAAATTTTACTAATTTTTACAAATAATTAAAATTCTTTAATAATGAAGAACCATTAATTTTAACAGATTTTTATAAGGAATTGTAACCTATAGTGAATAACTCAAACACTGAATATCAGAGTAACAATCAAGATTTCCTATGAATTTTATAGCACTACACAGAAACGTGTCCAAGTTGTGGAACTTAACAGCTTTTTATTTAAAAGCAGTTCTATTTCTTGAAATATAGTTTTTATATGCATAGTTTTTATATGAAATGCATATGTCTAGCAATACTGTTACATAAACATACTCATTGGTAAATGATAACAGCAAGACTAATTAGATCCTGGTGGATTCTTTAACAGGCTCCTAACCCTATTTCCAAAAATAGCAATCTTAACTTTTGACTCCACAAGTCATCATTTCCTCCTCTCATTTTCACTTTACTTCAGTGGATTTCTTCAAATTAATAAGGTATATATTATTAAGTTTCTGTTATCCTAACAGTATTAAACTTGTTGACATTTTCCAAGTTTGTGATTGATGTTTTTCATGATTTAGAATTTGGAAATCATGTACGTCCATGAGAATTGCTCTACTTTTAGCTCACGTGGTTTTGGGTAGTGTTGGGCAGAAAGCTTCAGTCTGGTACCTGAGATATGATTTAGATTTCAACAGCTTTGTTGGTTTCACAGTCTTGAAGCATTGACAGCCTGGTTCAGAGACTGAACAAAGACAACCTCAAGACAAACAGGCGAAACAAAGGTTTTCCGGAGGACATGAATCACAGCAGGTTACATCTGCCCATCTCTAACTTCCTTAAGTGAAAGACTCTCACTTCTACAGCCCAAAGTATCAAGGCTCACAAATTCTGAGAGACTAAAAATGATTATCCCGACTCCCCACCACCCTCAGAAATCAGTTTCTATGTCCTCACATTGCATCCTAAAAGCTACTGTGGATATTCCTGTAGTCTAATAATTGTTCTCAGCTTTATATAGTGGCGTCACTTTTCCATTTCTTGACATTGCCTTGGATACCTAAGCTTCATGAATTTATCTTGGATTCATGAGCTTTCTAAATTCTCTGTTGGACATTGCTCCCAGAAACCAATTAGTGAGATTATTTTTCAACTGAGTTTGCCAGTGACCATATTATTCATTAAACTAAACAGCATTCTATTTGGTTTTCTCTTGACATTATGTTTGATGATGTTATCCTCTTAAACTCACCACCCAGGGAAGCAAACTGGCACCTTTTCATGATCCATTATAAACAAAAACAGATAATATTCCACAAATAAGAAAAAAAAGGAAGCACATTGCTATATGAATTAAAGAGAAATGATGAGAACACAAATTAATAAATAAAAATAAAAAGACCTCTGGGTCACCTTATCAGGGTCTCATCCTCAAAATTATATATATATATATACATATATATACACACACATACATATACATATTTATCATAAACCACAAATTTCCTAACAAAGGTGAATTTCATCTTTGACTTTTGGAATATTGGTAATCTGAAGATACTGTAATAACATTTGCACAGATAATATATCAATAAGCAATTTGTCATTCCTTATGGAAGGACAAGTTGTTAAAACAATCTTAAGCTTTAGGAGGACATATTTGTTGTATTGTTTTTCAAATCTGTGAATCAGTCTTTCAAAAGTCTGAACTTACTTGCAATTTATGTTTTCATATAAATGATTCTTCTCAGAATGCTTTTAATTCTGAATAGTATTTTATATGAATAAAGGTGATACAATATGCCCAACATGATAGTATACTAAAAAATACTAAAATAGAAACATGAAATTCCTCCCTTTTCATAGAAATAAATGATTCCCTAATGCATATTTTCATTAAATATTTAGTAAAGTGATATATCTGGAGTCAGAGTGGGTTTAACCCTTACCTCTGCTACCTCCTACCTCTATGTCCTTTAGTAAATTACTGAGTCAACCTCATTATCTTCATCAGTAACAGGGGCTTAATGATAGTATCTTCTTTATGTGACCTTTAAAAGCAAAAAAGAAATAATATATGTAAAACAGTTAGACTAGAATCTGGTTTATTAGACAGCCAATCAATTTTAACTACAATGATGATTAACCCCAAATTTATATTCTCATGTGGAAAAAAATACTCCCACATGTAACTTTTCATAATTCTCACCTTATTAGATTATTTCAAGAATAGTGAAGAACAGCAGTAGGAAAACCCATATTGAAATAATTTACAGATTAAATGATCTTTACTTGTAAAACAAAATTTTTTGACCTTGAACAATAATTACTTCAGTGAGATGGTCAATATATTTACAGCATAATAATCAATTTATAGCATAATAGCACTGCCAAAGCTTAAATTGGATGT